>JAMKQA010011835.1:0-15513 GCA_024699735.1 Posidonia australis
AGATTCATCAACCAACAGAGCAAAAAAAGAATCATCAATCTCTTCGATGATGCGATTAGTAGTTTCAACTGCACAACAATTTACAATTTGCTTTTGAATATCATGGGAAGTAAGCTTGTTATTTCTAGGAGCATTATCCCATAACTTTTGGAAATCCTCATGTAAACTAGTGAGACATCTCTAAAGTTCTAAATAATTTTATCGATTGCTTAACTCTTCTGATTCATCATGACCTCGAAAAGTTAATCCTTGTCTTAAAAGAAAGCGAATGATTCCTATTGATGTGTTTAAACATCTTCTATATTCTCCATTATTTTGACTCAAATGCTTTGCAAATACTGTGGTAATTTGCTCCTTTTCATTCATCAAAGCTTCACATTTTTTCTTTGCTTCATTGTGAACACTAGACATACTTCGAACATGAGTTCCAATTCTCTCAGTCTTCTTCCAATTTCTAAAGCCGTCGACAACAAAAGCATCATCACCGACAACATCTGGTTTAAAAAGATAGCAAAAAAGACAATAGACAACATCTTTTTTTATGCTATATTCCAACCAATCTTTGTACTTCTCATTAGCAAATAAATCTTCAGTGAACTTTCGATATTGGCCTTGAATCATCCTTGAAGGAAATGCATATCCAAGAGGTTGAGTTGGCTTTCTTAGAAGATAAGCTCTTCGAATCTTATCTCTATCATTGTAGTGATAACTAGACATCCTTGGTCTTAAACCAGGATCAGTAGGAATATTTTCTAAATCGATCTCTACTAAACGATGCTTTGAAGAAGGCTCAACTTCTTCATCATTTTGATTTCATGTTCTTGGAGTTTTTGTCACAAATTTATCCATAGCTCTACATAGAAAGAAAAATGAAAAAGATGACGCAACATAATAAAAACAATTAATAGATAAGTAAACAAGTCGACAAGAATAAGTGATATTCTTAGTAAATAATCAAGTAATTAAGGAAGAATGCTTAACATATGATACAACTCAAAAACAAAAATAAAGTGATTTAGAAAGATTGTGATGTTACCTTAGATTTGTTCTTGGAAAAATAAGGAATCAAGAATGGATTTAAATCCTTCAAAATTCAAATGCATATCATGTTGTCCGAAGTTATGGGTTGCACGGAACTGAAATCCTGTATCATCAACAAATTTTTTTGTTTTAATGATCAAAGAACCATAAGTACAATTTTTTTTTTAAATTGACAATAATAATAGAAAACTGAAACCTACCTTTATAAAATAGATGGATGACAAAACTACAATCCACAAAGGCTGAAATTCTATCCAGTTGGTAAAATAAATGAACGAAAAAGGAGAACAATTACAAAGTCAAAATATCCAATAATCCAGAGAAGAAAGATTATTTAAAACCTGCAAAAAAAAAGGTAAATATCAATTATTCATTGTGGCATTAATAGATGTGTTGATGGTAAAGATCGAGATGATAAAAATATAAGGACCACTGACGTTGTCATAACATCCAAAAAAACATATAAAAATTATTCTTTCCAACAAGTCATTGATAACTCCAAGTTTTTAAAAAAAACTACGTTTCTTTTTAATTTGACACAAAAATTATATGTGTTGATTAAGAATGGCATTCAAGATTTTCTTATATGTGTTGAACTAAGTCTTTAAATTATTAGATATATATTTTTTATTTTTACATGGCTTGGCGGGACAGCGGCACTGCGGTCTGGTGGTGCTGTGGACTTGTCGGCACTACGGTTTGGCAGGAGTCCGCTTGGAAGGTGCAGTGGACTCCTGTCTCGTGCTTCGATGGCAGGCTGGCGCCTGGCGGCCTGGCTGGTGCTCGGTGCTCAGTGCAGTCCGGACGTCCGGTGGCCGTGGGAAGCAGTCGGCTGGCAGCCTGGCTGGTCAGACTGTAGCGGAGTCGTGTTGGGACGCAGACCCGTGCAGTCGCCAATCTTGCTCGGTGCTCGGTGTAGTCCGGACGTGCGGTGGTCGACAATCGACTGGCAGCCTGGCTAGTGCAGCGGAGTCATGCTCCAAACTCCGATGGGCGATGGCGGCCTAACGAGTGCAGCAGGCTCCTGTCTCGTGCTCGGTGCTCCGGTGGAAGACAGGAAGAGGATGAGAGGAGTGGGCGACGTCGATTCTTAGTTTTTGAGTAGAAGAGAAGACGAAGAGTTTCGCATGGGAGGGAAGGAGAAATCGGTGTTTTCAACATTTGATGGAGACAATTTACAAACTCATATACATAGTATAACGAAATTTTTCTTAAGTCCAGTGGAGACAAAGCCCCCACTGACCCTCACTTGTATCCACCCTTGTCTGTATTTGCGATTGGAAGCTGCAACATCTGGAAATGGTTTTCTTAGTTTCTCCACTTTCCTTCCAAAACAAATTAAATTGATGTTGAACGTTACACATATTTTTCATTATGTGCTCCTCGAATCATCCTTTCCGAGCTTGAGTTCTTCTTTGAAGTATCACTTACTGAAAAAAACAGTATTGGAAACACTAGGTCTTGAGTGTTTCCATTTTTCGTCATTAGTGTTAATGTTGACAGAATTGTAGCTGGCTGGTGTAAGGTTGTAATGGTTATGGAAGGCAACTGTCATAATTTTGTGATACTATTCCGTGTCGATCTCTTATGTTTCTTTTAATCTTTTATACTACATCAGCTTCAGAAGGCAAAACCTAAGCAGCATTTTGACCTCTACCACAGAGACTAGACGATGGATGAGAAGGGAGGGCTATGCTAAACTAAACCTCCGAGTCTTGTGCAATGTGGAGACAAGGAGAATACAGAGGCCACAAAGGTCTCCCGATCTTTTGAAAAAAAATGAGGGTGCTGCAATACACAACAAAAAAAACGTGTCTTACATTGAAAGTGAGTGAATGTTGTTATTTAGTAAGACCAACCTCATCATTCGATTGCCAGATGCCTTTACAATTTAAAAAACCTAGAATACATAAGCAATTGATGATAGCAAAAACAATCCGTTTGAAACTATACAAGACAACAACAAAAGGACGCCATAGAGCATATCATGGAGTGTATTAGAATTACAATATGTAAACTAAGATATGAGAGTAGAACTGTTTACGACTTTCACGAAAAAACAAATATTCATATGTACTTTCTATCATTTGTTAAGTATACCACTTCTTTGATCTTTCTTCCTGATTCCAAACCCACGTAAAACGATTCAACAGTTCTGATCAAGTGCGGTCGTGTGTTTCATTTCGCCAAATACCAATGGCCTTATACATGATCAAAACTAAAATAGGCTGCTTCATAAACAAACCATAATCAAGACATACAGCCTGATCACCTCATAGAATTGGAAACAAAGATTGTGGTGTCCATCTACGATGCTCCTCAAGTTCCCCAGTGGGTTGATGGATGGAAAGTAGTGGTGCGATGTCCGTCTATCCTCTAGTTTACTTTTAATTTTTTTCTAGTCATCCGTTACAGGACGTACTGTTTCAACAGACATTCCAGAGAAAACATGGTGCAGAGATCTCGAGCAGAAGCGATAAGATCTCATCACACCTGTCCAGGATCACAATAAAAAAACTCATACATGTTATAAACTAAAGGACGTCCTTTGTGCCCCGGACGACAAAGAGAAACAAATACATAGTCTTCTGCTGAGCTCCTGATCCTAGACAAATTACAGGTACATCGAAAAAGAAGGAAAAAATTAATAAAATACAATAAAAATCATAAAAGATGGAATAAAATACAATGGCACATGATCTCTTGGAAAAAAGAAGGCAGCAAAGCAACATGGCTGGATACACAATTCATCAGGATATCCCAATCCCTCAAACACCTACTCTAATGTGTTCAAGCCTGGAAAAAAAATCTCTGTTAATAAAATTAGGGGATGAAAAAAAATTTAGAAAACTAGAAAGGAAACTCAAATCATACATTTACTGTTTTTTTTTTTTTTTTGAAATCATACATTTAATAGTCAACAGCACACAAAACAGACTGCAAACCTCTTCGTGATGCAGAAGACGTTTATCTTTCTCCAGTGTAGTATGTTTTCTAATATTTCGATAGGTAATATGGACAATGTTTGCATTCGATAAATGAACACAGAAGAAAAGTATTTTTTCCAATAGCAATATATTTGTAGACAGATGATAAAGAGATGGCACAAGGAAGAATCGAGCAGATAGGTAAATACCTATCTGTCAGCTAGATATTGGGCAAAGATTTCCATTCAGATATGAATGCACAATGGAAGCAAGCATGTGTGGTGACAAATAACAAAAACACAAGTCACGAACACTGATAGCAAAGATAAACTACATGTGATTCATATACTTCTATTATAACACTTAAGTAGTCTGAGTCTTGAAATATTCAACTGTTTCGGGGACTACTCTGCACTCAGTTGTTAAATGGTTGCCCTTCCAACATGAAGGGGATAATTTAAGACACTTGAATAATATAAAACTGGAATTTGCTGGGACATAGTGGCATGTCAACTGCACTAAACATGCAGCCCCATATCCACATGTAGTACGCAACCACCTATAAGTAGTTGTGCACTTGAGTAACTGATGAATCATCTTTTATAAAATTATAGATGGCATTCCTATAAGTAGCTTAAGGACTTTCCATGCACTTAAGACAATTTTGAAGATCCAAGTTGTAAGCCTTGCCTTTGCTTCAATACAAACAAGGTAGGAAGCACGGAAACAGTGCTAGCCAGCACATGTAAAGGCTGACATCGTTTATATAAAAATGCATCGTTGTAATAGTTGGTGGTTAAGAGCTATACTGTTTCTCCTTTACATGGCTGGTGACACTATAATCGTTAGAATTCCTGCCTAATGTCTAACTTAAACCTTTTTTGAGCCCTTGTATCTCAAAGATGTTCCACTGATAAAATTTTGGTGGCATCCAACATTTGCTCAAAGATAAGGAAGTTAGGACCCACAGTTTACTTCTGAAATCTAAAAAATTGCTCGAAACTTACAGTAGGTAACATGGTTGAACTGAAGCTTAATGTTCACTAACCATTAAACTGCCATACAATTTACCCAGGGAATAAAACATGTCTGAGATTTAAGTTTTTTCTTTCTTTAAGGGAACTTTTGGTCAAAAACAATACCAGACTCACGGGTGTGACTTCTTAATAAGGTATAAGAACAATATCACATTTTATAAAGAATAAACTTGTTTGCATCTTTAGACACCCTATCAGGACATACCATAAAGAGATAAATATGAAAGAAACGTAAAAAAAAAAAATCCTTACCCCAAGCCACAGCAAAAGGAACACTAGCCATCACGACCAGCAACCAAGCTTATAAAAAACCCAGACAAGTATACAGATAAGATCCATAACTGAAGTCCATTTATAATGCTCCACACTATGGAATTCTATTACTAGCTAATACTGCAAAATTAAGATAAACAACACCTCCAATGCTACCTGCAATGAGAGCTTATTGTTACTTATACTAATTGACTGTTTTCAAATCTGATAAAAAATTACATCCTCGAGTTCTATCAGGAAGAAAACAGTATTTTACTCTATGAAGGCTTGTATAGTTATAAAATGATTTTCCATCATCAACAAGTACTAAGAACCATAACAAAAGCAAGTTGTGCCCTTTTTACAGGAAAAAGAAGAAGAAATAATGCACAATTGCCCCCAGAAGTATATGTTTCTCAAATGGGAATCAGATGCTACTGTCACTCCTTAGGAATGAAACGATTACAAGAAGTAATATTTTGAACTCAGCTGAATAGCAACTCATGAAAGGCACAAGTAACAAAAATATTTTGCTTGATTATGAATAAATTTCCATGACTAGATTTAATCCATCTTTCATCAAATTACCATGACTTCATAATTCATGAGACAGTATCGATGCAAGGTAAGGAAAAGAGCAATTACAGCAGCATGTCTCTAATACAAGGAAAAAGACTATCAATATCACAGAAAACATAACAGTACAACAGAATAAAGAGCCATTTTGCGTGCATCAGCAACCTTTGGGTGAAGCTAAATGCAGGGAAGAACACCAACAAGCACATCATTCGATAGAGTTCTGATTGAAGAAATTAAGACAAATAGCATGTGAAGTATCATACATACAAATTAAGAATGAAAAGGAGTACCTGAAGTTAAACTGCAGACTTCTTCCCAGCTATGATGCGGGATATCTGGAGGCCCCTACTGAAAGCTTCATTAAAGAGAATCCTTGTTTGCATGGACTGGAAACCCGGCAACCAAGCTAGAAATGCAACAGGAGCCATAATAACTACTCCAAACAGAATGTCATACAATCTGGCCACAGAAACTACAGCATCCCACACCACAGTGGACTGCACAAATGGCCTGATTACCTGGGCAATAAGTATCAGGCCCCATCCAGTAGGAATAAATGCCAAAAGACTAGTGAAAATATCAATTATCTGAAAATTGGTAAATTTCAGTAGCACGATGATGATTAACAAAGAAATGATTATGACTAATGACTGGATAGTGCGGTAATAAATGTGCTCTTTGGCAGCATATTTGTCTCGAGCATAAGCCATTATCACAAAAATGCCAACTGCAAAAACCACACATATCCAGGACAAAAGATAGACAGCAATGCTTGTGCTTCCGTTGGTAATTTTGAGCTGATAGACGATCCCATATTGAAAAAGGAAGAACCGGAGATCAAGTATTATTTCCAATAACTTTCCCCAAAGCCCAGTTGTTCTAAGGTGATCCTGTTCTTCATACCACCAGGTTTCCCAACTCTGATCTGCTTTTGTAAAAACACCTCCACGATACCACATCCAGTTCATGAATTCATCAAAGTCATAAACTGTTTTTAACCAATCAAAACCAGAAGGATTGAACACAAAGGGAGCCATTATCCATGATGTAACCAGAAACCAGCTTGAGATTGTCATTACTATGTAAACAAGAGTGTCCCTGGCAATTGCACTATAGGAAGCATAGACCGTCAAAATCACTCCGAGTTCAATAGCCTTTACAAAATGGCTACGGGCATACAGCCTATAGTTCTCAGCAAAGCTCTTGTGCTGCACAACAAAACCACGTCCTGTTGCCCTATATTTTGCACCACCATGAAGGATAGTCCGACCAAAATAATGGGAACGTGTTCCCATAGAAAATGTATAGAAAACAGATGCAAGCTGCAGTTGCATTGTTATAAAATCCCAAACAGCAGGAAGGAAACCATGCTCAAGGGAGTTTTCAACAATCATCGGTAAGGCAGTGAATAGGCCAAGTTGTATGACGAACTGCTGATTAAGGATGGCACCAAGGGCTGCATTGTTGTTGGCAGAGTTCATGATGGATTTCTCAAGCCCGCTGACAGACAAATAAAACCGGCCCCAAATAAATGCATAGACAGTCAGTACTACCATCATAGTGTTGAAGAAGAAACCTACAGTTGTATAGTAAAAGGAAAGCATTCGGAAGAAGTCCAGCCTGTGACCCAATCTATACACATCTCTGCTTAGAACCTGTTCCCCATTACCACTAGCAACCTTAGCTTCAAACATGGATATCTGATTAAGCCCAACGTCTCGCCCCTTGCCTACTTGAATATATTCATGGTGAGTCACATTACCACCACGGAGTGTGCAGTTGAACCCAGCGAATATGTCTTCGCTGATATTGATCACCCTAGAAGCTTTACTAATACCTCCCCGACCAAGAAACCAAAGCCGATCAAAAACATCAGGATGCCCATAGTGCATCCTTACCTTCAAAGGATTTGCAAGGACACGCTGCCCAAGTGTAACAAAGCTAGTCTCCTGGGCTGACATGAACCAAGCCAGGGATGAGACAGAACCAGTAAAGACATTTTCTCGAACTCCCAAGATAGTTGGCTTTCGGGAACCATGGTTATGTCTGAACTCCTCTAATAGATTACGCATTTTGAGAGCCTCTTCAAAGTAATTATCTTGATTCATGTCTATTGTCTGGACTGCATCACCCCTTGTGAATATAATGGCATGGTTCTGGTTTTCTGGTTTACCTTCACCAAGCTTCAAGGGTCCCGGGAGTCTGACCCGGTAGATTTCAACTTCCTTCTCCAACTGTTGATCATACTTGACAAGAACAGAGTAGTACTCAACTTCATCTCTCCCTGTGTGAACTTCATCAACATAGGCGACACGAAGAGCTTCATTATTTTTCATCAGAAACAATATCTCTTCAGCATGTGGTTCCTTTTTAGCTTTCTGGGTGCCATATATCTGACATGCCACTACATATGTATATTTCATCAGTGCAGTTCCATATTCATGACCTTTGAATAATAAGCTAACCCCACTACTGGCTCTGCTCAGATTCTGTGGAGAATGAACCCTACTCAAGTCCTTCAAACCGTTAAAACCGTTGCTCATCCTTGATGAACCAATAGAAGCAAGTTCTATTGATCCGTCACGTATGTCAATCTCAGAAGCAGAATCAAGAAATGTCAACATCTTAAGAGCCCTGTAGTAGTACATCATTCCCCTAACAGTTCGAGTCAAGGTCTGACCCCGGTAGGATGCCCAAAGGCGGAGATCCCTCAACCTTTCCCCCCATATCTCATCATCATCAACCATTCCTTCCCTCCGCATACGTTCAACAAAATTAACCCATTCATCATCATAAATTTTCTGCAGATAGAATAAAATGGACACTCCATCTTCATTCTCAGTCCGAAGCTGTTCCTTACTGTACAGGACTTCCTCACTGTAATAAGGAGTTAGGACACTAAAACCAAGCATCTTTTCAACTTGAGGAGCTCGAGGTATATTCATGAACAACGAGTTGCTGAAGAAAGCAATACGACGGCGGGCCTCCAGATTCTTTGGAACATTGTTCATGGAATCCCGAGAAGTAATAATTGTATGCAAGCGCCTTACCTGCCTATAAAAGTTCAAGTCCTCCCTGCTTGGTAACTCTACAGCATTCTCAAAAAGTAGACCACTGGAGCTTCGCCTCACTGGAACCCACCCTACTTGCCGAAGTTCTTCGTTACTCCTTGTTCTCTTGGGAAAATCACGGACAGCAATGTCATACAAAGTCTGTAATGTGTTAACCAATTTATTCGCATCTTCTTTAGGTTTGATCAGTAGGTCGAGCAGAGTAGTCAGCTTGGAATAGATACTAGGTAGGGTGGCTGTTTTGTACTCCGCAGTAAACTTCTCTGCCTGAATTGCTTCGTCGAGGGCAAAAAACAAGTTGGAAATGATGGAGTATTCATCAGTGTTCAGCTTGATGATTCCAAACAAAAGGAATTTAATACTATCATATGCCTCGATAACTGCACATCTCTGGTACTCACTTTTGCATATTTTCCGCCAGTGTCCCCTGTCAGATGACACAAATTCCTTTGCCTGGCTGAGCGCAAGCAGCAGTTCATTGCAAAGAAGCAAGCATGGCCACCGAATCACACGAATGTTCCATGCATTTGGGGGCAGTTCAAGAAGCTCAACCTCACGGTCACTGATGAGGTCTTCTTCTCTAAATGCAACGATGATCTCATTCCATATCAACGCGAACCTGTTTGCTTCCACCTGGTTGGATTCAATCTTCTTGTAAGGGCGTCCTAATCCATACCGCAGCTTTAGCCGGAGAACGGCATCATTGAATTTACTCTTCAGTGTGCCTCTTGTTTTAAATAGCTGCTCCTCTGGCATCAAATTGAATTGCATTGCACTGGCAAAGAACTGGAACCTCAGTCTTAGCTGCTGCATATTTCGGATCTCACCCAGATGAGAAAAGAGTCCCACAAGAGCCCCAACAACGGAAGAGAAAATAGAGTACCATATAGATATGTCCATTAGATATATCAGGACCACAGGAAGCCAGAAAATTAGCACAGCTAGCCTGTTTGTATGAGTGAAGAATTCATGCCATTCAGAAGTAATACTATTTATATTCAGAATGGATTTTGTTGGGCCAACCATGGGCTTGATCTGCAAGAAGTAGCTAAAACTGAATTTTGCAGCCAGGACAGAAACCCAAAAGAGAGAATACTTCAGGTTGTCAATGGTTCCCTCCCTAAGCCCACGTCCTACAAATATTCGGGTCTGGAACCACCATGTTAGCACATAGAAAATCTTCCAATTGGTAGTCTCAAGAAAGTTCCGGATCCAAGGAAGTATGAATAACAGAATTGCAAGGAGCTCTGGAAGAACAAACACTCCAGCAGCCTCAAGAAATGTTAACACCCTCGATTCTGCTAATGTGGACCAACGACGATCTCGGTTTTTCTGATCCCATATCTGGGCATATAGAATGCTGAATGCAATGGTCCATGCAGCAGAAACAGCGCTTTTCAGCACCATTCGCAGCCCAAGCCATGGTGTCTCCCTCGATACCAAACTGTACTGAGTGCCAGCATCTAGGATCGACTGGAGGAATCGCAGGCCAGCCCACGTGATGAAAATGGTGAGCACAGTAACCTGCACATCCCGCCTCTGCAGGCCTTCCCATGGGTACGTTGTCCCCTCCCAGGCCACAATTGCACCTGCCTGCAGGAATAGAATAAGCATTATCCATAGCCGATCGAAGTTGCGAAACAAGTTCCAGAAAGAACGCTGCTCGACGAAACCAGTCTTCCTGACACGATTCCTATTTGGTGGGTGGGTGAAGAACCCTTTGGACAAATCAAGCGGCCAGCCGACACGCTCGAAGCAATGCCTATTCCAAAAATACTCATTGATGTCATCATAATTCCTCCATGCAGAGTGCGGGGCAGTGCCGTTTCGGCTAGCATCCACCTCAGCCTTGATGGTATTGTATATAGGCGTAACAACATGGGTAAGGTAAGCGTTCTCACCGGTGTACACAGGTAGAAATCGGGCACCGGTCCTGTCATCAATATAATCTTCAAGAATCTTGTTCAGGTCCAACGCCATGTAGTGAAAGATGTACGCAATGCACTCGGGCATGAACCGGAGATTGGCGGCCTCCCCCCAAACAAGAAGGAAAAGCGCAGTGTATAGAAGATCCCGCCTCGGGCCGTTCGCTGAAGCGGCGCCAACCCGGTGGCTGTTCGAGATCCAGATGTTGGAGTTACGGCCAAGGTACTTGCACCAGGAAGTGTAGTTCTTGAGGACCTTCCGGCGTAGGTTCCGGACGACGCCAGCATCGAGCGTGTCGATGTTGTCCGGCGGGGGCTGGAGTTGCATCTGCGCGTTGGCGAGGAGCAGCACGAGGTGCTCCCGCTGGTTCCGGACGTTGTCCCTCTGGAATCCGAAGAAGAACCCGAGCCAATCGAGGAGGTCCATGCTGTCGTTCCACTGGACGAACGGCGGTGGGCGGAGCTCCCCCACAGTGCGGAGGCCGGCCATGGCGGCCCGCACCTCCGGGAAGCGGAGGGAGGGATGCTCCGCCAGTAGGTCGTGGATGGGGATGATGTTGTAGACCGCAGGCGCTGCTGCTGCTGCTGCTGGCGGTGGTATGCCTTGGTAGTGGAGGCCAACGCCGCCATGGGCGGGGCGGGGGTTGTTCTGGCGATGTCTGAGGCTCATCCTGGCATCAGATCAAGTGGTGCCGCAGCGGAACCCTAATCTTCTCCGGCGTTCGCTCCTCCTCCTTTGCTGCTTCTGCCAACTTTGGAAGAGAAAGAAACCAACAAAAGACGAGAAGTAAAATTGGGGAAAAGGAAGGGCATTTGCGGAAAAAGAAGGACGAAAAAAGAGAGGGAAAGAGTGGTGACACGCGTGAAGGCAACGGGGATGCGAGAAAGTGGAACCGTTTCATGGAGTACGTGGGGCGGGTCGTTTGGGCTCAAGGTTGGACGGTTTCGTTACGAGAAAGGAATTGGAGTTATTTGGCAAAAAAAAAAAACAAACCACCATCGTCAGTACTGCTATTGTTTCAAAATTCTAACGCCCGTTTCTTAATAAATACGCCAAGACAGGTGAAAGAGTTAAGACCATCATACATTTAATTAAACTGGACTATGGAAGTATGGTCATTAACGACGACAAAGTCAGCATACTTTCGAATTAGTGACGCAGACTTTGGGTTGATCTAATCCACCGGAGGGAGGGAGTTCTGGGACCACCGTCTAGTGCCAGTGAGAATTGAGAAATAGGACAAAATTCCGCAGAACGTCGAACGAAAAACCCAAATCCAACGAACGAACGGCCAGGATGCGAAATCACCGAAGACAGCTGGAAAATGGGTGCAGCCTACACTTCCTCTTCCCACCAACACTCTCACCTCAAAATCGAGTGAGTTGTCGGGCTAAAAGTGGGGAAAATGGGGATTGAGAGGCTGAAGCTGAGAATTTCAAACGAAATGTAATAAAAGCCAAGCTTTCGAGATAGAGAGAGAGAGGGACGGAGGGAGGGAGAGAGCAGATCCCCAGAAAGCTGAGAAAGAAACATACCTTGAGCGACTCGTTGATCACCTCAGAGGAGAGTTTGGATCGTCCGGAAGGTGGATGAAGGGGTTCGCAGCGAGAGTGAAAACCCTAGAGTGGGATCTGGTGCGGGAAGTGGAAGGAACGAAAAAGTACGTGGTTTTCCCCTTCTGCTCGTGCTTTAGGCAACAACACGACCGCACGAAGAAAGCGGACGGTTTTGTTGTGGTTTCTTTGGGGTTTGACATCCGTGGGTTATTTTCAAACGCCATTTGATAGGGACCGTTGATTTCGAACTAGAATTGAAGTTGGCCAAACGTGCGGGAGTTGGTGACCGAGAAACTTTTCTTTTCCTAAAAAAACAAAGGATTAGGGTAATGTTTGGTAATGATTATTTAGAAATTGATTATTAGAAAAAATTAATTTTTTTTTTTAAATTGACCCAATTGAGAACTTATGTTCCTTATAATCTTATTTAAATGTATAAACATGAAAAATAATTTTTTTTATTAAAATATCTAAATTTAATCTCTCCTCAACCTTCACTTACCGCAACTTGACACATTCTTCTCCTTCTTCTTCTTAAGTGAGGAGAAGATGATAGCAATGCTAACCTTGATAGAAGCAACAATAGCAACGAGTGATTTTGTCGAATCGGAAGAAGAGGGGAAGGATGTCGACCCTGAGCACCACTACTAATCACAACTTTCTCTCAACAGCATCTTTTTCTCCTCCACCACATTTTCTCTCATCCACCACTACCAATCACAGCTTCTTCGATGTCAATAACCTTTCTTTTCAAATCCTAGCCAAATTGTCCTCCTACACCTCCTCCTCTTCCTCCTCTTCTTCTTCCTTTCTCCAATGGATGATTTCTCACAGCACCAAATCCAAAATCTCATCCTCTTCTTCGCATTTCCCTCTCCTTTCTTCACCCAACTTCATTCTTCTAGCTTCGACTTCAATCCCTTGGCATTTCCTTCTTTCTGCCGCAGCAATGGACAACTTTCACTTCCACTTCCTTTTCTACCCCATCGTCGTCCCTGTCCTCATCCCCATTACTCGATGCTCCCAATGCTTCTAGCAGTGCCCCCTTCCAAGCCCTGTTGTCGCTATCCAACCCAAGTCTGCCAGGATGCGGGCCGCCCTAGCTCGCAATGCCAGGGGACTTTGTACCTGTCGTCGCAAATCCCTATCACCTACCTTACCATACCAGAGTCTTCTTCCAACTAGTGCTTCATTGAAGACAAATGTCGCTTTTCCACGGCCCAAAGCACACATCACTTCCTCAACTGCAGCAATCCGTTCACTGATGTTCGCTGCTATACTTTTGTATGTTGTTGTTTTCGATGGTCACAGAAGAAAGGAAGAGCGATGGAGAGGACGAGAGGGTTTTTTTTTTTTTTTGGAAGAATAGGATTTGTGGGTGGAGAGATTTTTGTTATAGTATTAAGTTTTGAATGAGGACAATACAGAAAACATATGAAAAAAGATTCTAGCTTTTTAAAAAAGCTACCTCCTATAACTTTTTTTCCAACGTTTTTGATGTGTTTTACACGTGACAAAAAAGCTGATGTTTTTGAATAAGCTAGTTTTTTTTTGTGTGTTTGGTTCAATTTTTTCTTCATAACGATTATTTCTAATAAGCTGTAAAAAATAATCGTTACCAAACGCTACTTCAGATGAGTCTAGTTGATTTGAAAACAATTTTGACAAAAAATACGAAGGTATATATTTAATTAATCATTTATATTTATAAATATATATTATATACTATTTATTTATTTAAAAAATTCTAATCTCTTATCTTCAAAGTACCATTTATAAAATATCTCCATCCATCCGTTGTTCATCTTATCTTAATATTTTCTTATTTCTTTCTACCCCATTTTCTCATCTTGTTTTCTTAATCTCTTTTCATTGCAATTTAACATCTTCTTTCCTCATCTTATCTTCTCTTGACATGTTTTCTCCTCACCCCATCAAGTAAAAACAAAAGAACCAGATTGTTCATCATTTTGCCATAAAATATTCTACAACATACTAGATTATTCACCATTTTATGTTTGTTATTAGCATTGTATATTTTTATACAATGTGTTATAAATGTAATCTTTAGTTCTTAATAAGTATCTATAAAACTTGAGAACTGACCTGACCCAATCCAAAATTTATGGGTTGGGTGATTGGGTCAAGTTGGGTTGAGTCTAGACTAAGATTGGATTGAGTATGGGTTTAAAATTATTCAATCCGAATAATTTTAGTTAGATTGTGGGTTCATCTTTAACCTTGACCCAACCTAGTCGATCCATGTAGACCCGTAATCTATAATATCTACACGAATACCAAAGAATTTAGTTAGTGTAGAAACTCTTAATCCTAATCATTTATTCAAACATATAGATGATGAGATTTATAATTATAAATAAGTAATTATAACTATCAATAATTAGTTACAATTTTGTAAGACAAAACCATAGGTATCATAGAATTTTCTAAAACAAAATATGTGTCTACGTTCAGTACATGGGTGTCAAAGATTTAAGTGGATACCAAAATTTTTTATTCTTGATCATTCATTCAAATATATGGATTGTAAGATTTATAACCATAAATAAATAATTATAACTACCAATAAATAATTATATCTTTGTGAGACAACATCGAACTATCTATCATTTTTATTTCTAACTAGTAACATGCAATGAGGTGAATTTTTTTGGAAAGAGCCAAATACATTACTTAGTAAAGTAAAACTAATATCAAACAATTTAAACTAAGGCATATTTACAGTACCCACATGGGTCTCAAAGATTTTGATGGGCACAAAAAAACGTTTGATCTTGACAATTCATTTAAATATTGACATGGTAGGATTCGTAACTACCAAAAATCATTTGTAACTGCTAAGTTGTTTCTTTGTAAAATAATACCATGGGCACCTTATAATTTTCTTTAAGTTATTTAATTACGAAAGAATCATTGCAAATGTGAATGGAAATGGATGTGTGTATGAGTTGAAACTTGATTTATTGTTATATTTTTATTATTCAAATATAAAGGACATTAGATAACGTGAAGAGTCCTCTCTATATCTTCAAATCTATAGAGGTGCTTGCATATAAAACTTAAACTGATTGGTTGTCACATAATAAATGACTAATATTATAGG
>JAMKQA010011836.1:0-11692 GCA_024699735.1 Posidonia australis
GAAGTTTTCTGTAAAAGATAGGGGTCTAAATGCAATTTTTCCAGTGAAAACATGCTTCTGGAAAAGTTTCAGAGAAGTATGAGGGCTAACATGCAATTAAACCATGAAAAACAACTATCCAGAGAGTTTTTGAAATATGCAAGGGCTTAAATGCAAATAAACCAGCAAAATTTAGCAATCTGAAACAAGTATGAAAGTACAAGGGCTTATTTGCAATTTTTACTGTAAAAATGAACTGTTAGAAACCTTTTGAAGAAGCTCAGGGGCTCACATGCTATTTTCACAATAAAATGAATTACAGGAAACATTTAAAGGAAATCTAGGGTCTTCAATGCAATTTGTCTGAAGCAAAACACATTTTAAAAACTCCGGAGGGCTTTTATTAAAGTTTTAAACTCATAAAATATAATTTTAAATGTTCAGGGTAAAACATGTAATATTTTCAGTTAAAACTTTATTCGAAACATTTTAGAAAAATGATTGTAGGACCTATATGCAATAAAATGACCTAAAAGTAATTTCAAAAGGACCTATTTGGAAGAAAAACATAAACTTCAGATTTTATTCAAATAAATTGTTTTAAATGTTTTTTTAAAAAGAAAAAGGAACGACGGTTGTCGGCGTCGGAGCTCGCCGCCGTCGACCGTCGGAGGGGGCAAACAAAGCCTTCCCGTGATCCGATCTAAGATCAGACTCCACGGGAAGCAAGAGGGAGAAAAGAGGAAGACATCCAACGGACTGGATGAGTGATCCAGCCGCTGGAACGGCCACCCCACCAACCTCGCCGTCGAGGTACTCCGGCGACGGATCCATGGCTGCTGGAGGCACTCGAGGCGGTGGCATTGCGTCCTGGGGCCTCTGGAGGTTTGAGGAAGAGTCAGGGGGTATTTCCTTCATCCAGGGACTAGGTCCGTGCCACCTTGCACGTCCCGGACTTCGCTTGTCGTCAACGTTTGCGTGCTCTGGCGAGCTTGGCTGCGGGAGCTATCTGGTGATTGAGGGCGACTCTTGATGACTCCGAAGGATTGAGTGGGGTCGGAGGAAGGCTCCTGTGGGGATGGATCGTTGCGGCGAGGCTCGGAGCGGCTGTTAGGCTCAGGCAGGGGCCTTCTTCTCCGACGACGGTGGCTATGCGTGGCGTTCTCCGGCGATCTTCGCGTGGCTCTCTGGGGGCATCGGAGCGGCGTTCCAAGGGACTGGAGAGCTCGAGGGAGGCCATGGAAGGAGGACAGGAGACTCGGGGGTCCAGGAAACGTCCTAAATTGCCCCCCCCCCCCTCTGTCGCCGGAAAACGACGACGGTGGGGCACGGAGGAGCTTCTCCGTGGATCCCCTGGGATTGCTCCAGGAAGAGAGAGAGAGAAACCTAGGGAGCTACGAATTAGGACTGAAGGAGCTCAGAGAGTGTACCTGATTGGAGATAGTCCGCCGGAGCTCTGAGTTGCTCCTCAAGCTCTGGATTCTTCCTCTCTCTCTCTGCTCTCTCAGAATTCTTTCTGCGCTCCTTCTCGTGTGGTGGAAAAGTTCTGAATCTCCTTTCGTGTGGAAAAATTCTGAATGTTGGCTGCCTCCTTATATAGGCCATCGGAACCCAACAACCTGCAACAGATTCAGCGCGCGACACCCAAAAGAACGGCAACAACCTCCGACAGTCGTTACGTCAGTTCAGCAGACAGCCAACGGCTGTCCCCCACGCGCTCCGGTTTGCTCCCTTGCCCGTCGACAGAGATGGACGGCGATCCTGGCCTCTCCGGCGAGCCATCCGACGGCTGAGGGTGCTTTGACTTGTTGGCTGGATGGACGGTGAGATGGTGAGCTCAATAAGGAGATGGATTTAGGCTGATTTCGTGAGGCTTGGTGGAGAGAAAATGGGTTCAGTGGGTAAGGAGGAAAAATGTGAAAATTTTGATTATTTTGGGTAGGAAAAACTTAGGTAAATGAAGGAGGATTTTGGGTTTAATTTTGGTAGAAATAGGTTTAACTTTGGGAAATCAAATGGGAGGAAATGTAGGTTGAGCCATTGAGGGCCTTGTGGGCTTCATGGGCCTATGTGGGCCTTATGGGCCCCTATGGGCCTAAATGGGTTTAGGTGGGCCCAAATGGGCTAAATGGGCTTCCATGAAGTCAAATAGGCCTAATGAGGGTTTGAGCTCAGCCACCACATCTCCATCCTGCAAAATAAAAAAATTGGGGTGTTTACACCAAGGAATTTGACTTAGTCAGTAGAATAGTCGACTTCTAATATATCAGCAAACTCTGAGACCATATGGTGAAAAATATCCACATTCCGGAGATGGTGTGGAATCCCCTCTAATCGTATCGAGACTTCCTCCTCCTTCAAAGTAAACACTGCATTAGAGTTGACAGACTAGGGGATATAAGAGGCAGAAAGCATCTATAAAGAAGACCTATACATACTAAGAGCATCATTTTTGACAGTAGGAGAAGGAAATTTTTATAGAAATTTTCCTAGAGAGAAGTCCTGCACCTCGACACCAGTGGTGCTAGGCTAGTTTTTATGAAGGTGTTCTTCCAACACAGATTTTGTAAGATGTGAAGTGTGCGATATGACTATGGCACTACTTGATAGAGCCTGGAAAATATCACAGACAGTCTTAGAAGGGAGTAGGATGATAGGGTTATGAGGTGAAAGGCTAGTCATGTTAAAGGAAGAAGGGATAGTGGAGGCTGGTGAAACCTGAAAAAATTTACATATTACTACTGAGTGAGAGAGAGATTTACATTTAAAGCAAAAACCAGAGAATCTACAAAATCTCTTTGAATGCTCATGAAGACCGCAACTGAAGTACCTCCTAGTCAAACGACAGAGACTCACCAATGGGGGACAATTTTTCCTTCGGGATACCACTTGCCAATCACCTCCAATATCCTCCTCAGGCAGAACAGACGAGACTTTCGTTGAGTCAAGAGGTGCAGTAGTCATAGTGGAGGAAGAAAGTTCTTTAGTTAAGGTGGCAAGGACAGAAATTGTGAGTCAATAAGAGATGAAGTAGGAGGAGATCTACAGTACAGGTCACGCGTGACAAAAAATATATCTGTCTCAGAGATAATCCCCGATATAGTAGAAGACTCGCATATATATCCAAAGAAAAAGATTGTAAATTATTATTAACAGCACAAGTTACCAAAAGATCATTATTATCAGGAAAGACAGAAAAGCAGTGGACATTTATTGTGTCAGAAGAACCAACTTTACTTAGAGAACCCAAACGATCTATTAGTCTAGAGTCAAGATTTGTATTGCCATTTGCAATATTACTCATCAAATACAATGGATTATTACAAGAAGTTTCCCCAGGAGCGGAAACATTAAATGCACTAAATACGCAAAAATTTGGTGGATTATATATTAAGTAATTCCACACAGAATTCAAGGATGCTGCACTAGACACCGAAAGATCGTCAGAGTCTAGAAAACCCCCCCTCTCTCCCATGAGAAGAGATTGACCGATGACTCATCGTTCACCAATCGATGAGGGAGGCGCCGGAGCCAAAGACAACGAGACACTAACCATTCTATCAGAGGATGGAAACATAGCATCTTCTTCCGGCAAGCAAAAATCCATCAAAGAATCAAAAATCTTTGTTGAAACCCATATCACAGAATGATAAATCCCTGAAAGCAAACATAGCGTCTCACTGTTTTTTCTTTGTAGAAGCGTAGTATTGATCACTGGCCTAGGGGACCTCTGCAAAATTCTAGGATACCACGCCGTTGTGACTGTGAGCGACTAGCTTTTTAAGGTCCGGTTGCGCAGGATTTTTCCTGGGTGTCCTGATAGATCCTGTAGACCGCCGTATCGGAGACATCAACGACGTACTCCAATATCCACTCAGTCTTGCGACCTTCGGGAATTGCCTTCGAACCGACCCTTCTGGTGCTCCAACTTGCTCTTTCGGCCCACGACTACCGGAGTTCATCACATTCTTGCACGCCTTGTGGCGCATGGGAACGTCTGCATACGTCAACTACTCTTTCTTGCTGGTGCCTTCCGCCGGTTCGAAGAAGCACCACGACTCCTGATGTAGTGCCGTTGTGGTCGTCGACTCAGCCATGTGAATTTGCCCAGCATTCATTAACTCAATCCAAAGTACATATGTTTCTATTTCGAACCTACTGTGATTTTTACTTTTGTTTATCTCACTCTTGAACACAAACATGTCAAACAAGTGAACATTCTCTCAAGCAAAAGAAGAACAAGAGACTGAAAAGGGAAAGTATTGAAAGCAAAAGACTTCTGAATTATTAACAATACTTGTACCTAAAAACAGATTAACAAGGTAGACCCAGGTAGGAGCATGAAACTAATCAGTGAATTTAAGCATGAAAAATCTATTCATATGAACAGACATATCTCTAATTCCCAAAAGACTGATCAACATCGTCGACAAAGCAACTGAAGCGCTCAAGATCACCACTACCACTGTAATCAAAGCTGGGGAAGACCTCATCGGAGATGGTATTAGATCTTGCTTGGACCGGCGAGATGACTTGATCGCTCGTCGTTTGATGAATCAACAAATCTACGGGGATGAAGATTGCGTTGGGACTGTGCTTCAAGAAATTCTTAACAGCAGTAGAACCGGGTTTGCTGCAGTTGGCATGTTCATGGTGGAGAATGTGTGGATCATCTTTCCTGTCTATAAGACGAGCGTTCTTGCCGGAGACAAGAGGAAGTGCGACTCGCTTGGAGTGTTGCAGCTTTAGCATATTAATATAATTCTGCAATATATCTATTTTCTAAAAATAATTTGGTTGAAAAATTGGAATAAGTGATTAGACACATGTTTATTAATATAATTCAGCAATATATCTATTTTCTAAAAATAATTTAAATTAAAATGTACTTTAAAATAATGATAAATTAAATGTACTTAAAAAATATATTATTTGAGTTAAGGCATCACCATAATGATAAGTCTCATAACAAAAAAGTATCATTGTAACATTCATATTAAGAATAAAATATTATAATTAGTATAACTAACATAGTTAATAATTAATTGGATTCTAATTTATATACACCAAATATTACATCAATTTATACACTACTGGCGTGACATCTAAGGTGGACTTTACTACAAAAAAATTAGACTTTAACCACCGATTTTAGCCGCAAACAATTAATCCCTGACTAACTGATATATTTAACTATAAATACATAAGTTTTAAACAATAAAACAAGATATTATTTAACTATAGCCACATAGTGTTGCTAACTATAAAATATTCGTGCATAAAATTTTTATCTCAATAAAAACTTATTTTTGTCATTGATTGACCACGGATATGACCATGATTAAGATTAAAATCTTAAAAAATTATCCACTAAGTTTTATTTCCTCTTTTGTTTCTTACGAAACCTACTCCTCCCTCTACTCCAAAATCTCTCCAAAACAGTCTTTGTACATTCTTTTACCACCCAAAACCTAATTCTGTTCCTCCGCCTTCAGTTTTCCCTCTACTCCCCTATGTCCTTCTTTCCTGTGCTCACCTTCTCCTCTGATGCTCCCTCCATCCTCCTACACCTTCCTTCATCATGTATTTGCTCTTCTTCCTCTGGTTCTCCCTTCGCCCCCCTTGGACTTCCACCTTGTGCTCGTGTATATGATGATAAGGTTGTTTTGCAAGATACTGACAATTTGTAGTTGTAAGTTCTAGGCATGGCTATTGTCATGGTGGCTTTTGCCAGGTACCCTTCTAACACATTTTTTTTGATAGCACTCACGTTAAGTGCCGGTAGATCATTTTTTATAGATAAAAATGAGTGCTGAAGACTTTTGGATATATTAACAAGTCGCTCTGCAAAAAAAGAATAAAAACAAGTCGATTGTCTTATTTTACTATTGGTTTCTGATATGCTATGATTTTTTTTCCAAAGCATGCAAGGCCTTTCTTCCCCTGCCATTTGTGGTAGGAAACAAGCCATCGGACAATTTTGAGGGGCGAGGGGGAGGGAGTATACCTGTTAATTCTTTACACGAAACGACACGATAACACGATAAAATTTAGTTATAAATTTTTTTAATTATTTTAAAATATTTATGTGATTTATAGTTAATAAACATAATTTTATTTTGACACGATTATTACCTGATTTAACATGATTGGAACTGATTGAACCCAGTTACTACACGTTTAACATTAATAATAGATTATTAAGCATATTATTACTAAATTGAATACAAATATATTTTACATATGTTTAAAATTATTGTATTATTAGTAATCAAGTATAATTTTTTCACAATACAAGAAATATTGGTAAAAAAATGGTAGACACGATAACACGATAAGTCTGACACGATAAGTACACGACACGACCTAATTGACAAGTTTAGTATTTGGTTTGATGTTGAGGACTTAAGATTATAAGTATTCAAGGAAGTTTTTTATCCTTTATATTCTTCCTTAATTTTCTTTTTTACAGAGGAGGCCATTAACTCTTCATTTCCCTCTATCCAAAAAATGTCGCTTTGATTTACTCTGTAATAGACACATGGTCTTTAATGATCATATTTCAACATCTCCTACTTAGTCTTAAAAATTAAATAGTGAATTCCTATATACTTCCACTAGTCATGGAATGTATGAGTTTTTCTCAATTTTTCACTCCCACTATTCGTAAGAATGTGTTCCATCTTCATTATCTATGGAAATGTTGCTTAATTCCATCAAGCTTACATGCTTAACAAATTTCTCTATTAAAATCCCTTTTGTCATTGAATCAACAATCATGTTCGAGATAGGAATATAACTCACCTCTATTTCTTCTTTTTGTATAATATCATGAATGTAGTGATAATGTATTTCAATGTACTTTCTTCTTGAACTATTAGTACTATTATTTATAAGATTAATTACTGCTTGATTATCACAACATATTCCGACTGGTTCATCTATTAGATTAAGATCCAAGTTGTTTAAAAATCTCTTAATTTAAGTAACATGTGTGGTGGTTGTACTACATGCAATGTATTCAACTTCCTATGTATATCTAGTAACACACCCGTGCTTCTTACTTTCCCATGAGACAGCACTACCACCAAAGATAAACAAGTGTCTGGATGTGGACTTTCCATCATCTTTATCACATCGAAAGTTTGCATCAAAATAACCTAATACTTCCAGCATTTCTACATGGTATACTAGTTTGTGTTGTAATGTGTCTTTGATATATTTCATAATCTTTTTAACAATTTCCTAATATGCTGCTCCAGGATTACTTTGATATCTGCTAACTAAACTCATTGAATATGTCAAATCCGGTTTAGTACACAACGTAGCATACATTAAACTTTCGACTGCTTATGCATATGACATTTTCAGAGATTTTTGTTCCTTTCCAGGACATTGAATTTTATTCAATCTTTTTCCATAGATATATAGTGTAGATGTAGGAACACAATTTTGCATCCCAAACCTTTTAAGTACTGAGTGTAAATACTTTTCTTGATTTATACTCAATATTCTAGACTTCCGATCTCTAAGAGTCTGAATTCCAATGACATAAGATGTTTCGCTTATGCCTTTCATCTTAAATTTCTTACTAAGTTCAATTTTCACTTTATTCAATAATTCTATGTCATTTGTGGTAAGTAAAATATCATTTATATATAAAGACAATATTATAAAACTACTCTCACTTTTCATGACATACACACAATTGTCCAATCAGTTTGAGATAAAACCTATTTAGACAATCACACTATGAAATTTGAGATGCCATTGTCTAGAAGATTTTTTTAATCCATATATTGATTTATTTAATTTATACACTTTTCCTTCATATCTTTTCACTTGAAAATCATCAAGCTAACACATGTATATGTCTTTCTGCAATTCTCTCTTAAGAAATGTAGTTTTAACATCCATTTGATGTAATTCCAAATTCAAGTGTATTACAATTGATAGAATAATTCTAATAGATGCAAACTTTGCTACTGGATAATATATTTCCTAGAAGTCAATTCCTTCCTTCTATGTATAACCTTTAGCTACCAATCAAGCATTGAACTTGTCAATTGATCCATCTACCCTTAGTTTTTTCTTGAATACCTATTTGCATCATATAGCCTTTCTTTCCTCAAGTAAATCACACAATTCCCAAATATTATTCTTTTTCATAGAATCAATTTTATCATTCATGACTTTGAGCCACAAATCTTTCTTATATGATTTAATCACATCACTATATGTATTAGATTTTATGTGATTTTCCTTATCTATATCTGTCAAGAAACATGATGTCTTACAGGAGTACAAATGGTAATCATTCATCCATGAATGCTGAGTTCTTATTCTTTTATTTCTAGGAGCATCAGGTGGGTTATTCATAGGCTTATCAATATTTGCCATATTTGGTTGGTCATATTGATCATTCTAGTCATTCTGCACTATTTCCATAGGTTCATTTGTATTTTTTATATTTGGTTGATCTTCATTTTCTAGATCATTTCTTTGAATATCATTAACGTAATCATCTCCAATTATAAATAATGATTCACCTTTATCTTGAGTATGCTCCTTTTCTTTTAGATTTTCCAGAAATGTAGCATCTCTATACTCAATAATTCCTTTTTCCTTATGAAAAAATTTATATCCTTAAGATTTATCACAATATCCTATAAATCTACACTTTAATGATCTAAAATCTAATTTGTTCTTGAGTAGACTTTGGAATGAGTACATTGGCTATTGATTCCCATTCGTTTGTATGATTGATATTAAGTTTTCTTCCATTCCACAACTCATAAGGAGTTCTTGTGACAAATTTGGTAGGCATTCTATTCAAAGTGTAATTTACTGTGAGTAATACTTTTCTTCAAAATTCCTTTAAGAGATATGAATATGATAGCATGCATCTAAGAGAATTTATTAAAGTTTTGTTTTTCCGTTCTGCCACACCATTTTATTGTGTCATATATGGTATTGTAATATGCATTTTTATTCTATGCTCTTAACAATATGATTCAAATTCCTTTGAATTGTATTCCCCATTTCTATCAGATTTTAATATCTTAATGCTTCTTTCAAGTTACTTTTCTACTTCTACTTTATATTTTCTAAAGCAACTTAACACTTCTATTTTTTGTGAAATTAAATAAACATATGCATATCTAGAATAATCATCTATGAATGTTACAAAATATTCCTTATTATTGTATGTTTTCACATTAAATGGACCACATTCATTTGAATGTACCAAGGTTAAGAATTCATTTTCCCTATGTCCAACACCAAATGGTTTCTTAGTCATTTTTCTAACTAAGTAATGTTGACATAGGGTTAATTTCACATTGTTAATATTTGGGAGACAGTCTATTTTGTTCCATTTTTTATTTTCTAAGATGAACTAATTGAGCATGTCATAGATCGCAATACAATAAGCATAGAGAATAATTAGAAATGCTATTAGTATTTTTTATTTCATTATTTATTACAGAAATTCAAAACAAATCTTGTTCTGAGACAAACACTCTCATGGCAAAGTACTTTCTTGTTGTTTCCAATAGACACATGCTTACTATAAAAGTGAACTTCTAAGTTATTCTTAATGAATGCAGGTACAGAAATGAGATTGCGCCTTATGCCAGGTGCATAGAAAACATTCTTCAAGATCATAATATTGTTTCCCTGATTCATGTGGTAAGAGCCAACACCTTCTACATCTAGATATGTGTTGTTTTTCATGTAGATACGTTGCTCATCAACTTTGAATTCCTTGAAAGATTCTTGTCTTTTCTTTGTTTTCGCAATATGACGGATAGCACTAGAATTTATCTACCAATCATTTAAACTTAGTACAACGATGTTATTGCATTCTACTACACCAATGAAAACTCTTTTGCTAACTTTCTGTTACGATTTGCTCTATAGTGGCCAAAATGATCACACAAATGACAAGACCTCCATAACTTATTTGACTGTAATTGGTTTTTGAACTGCATCATGTTTGGTCCAGTTCTTTTATTCTAGTCTTCATCTTTCCTAAGCTTCCCATGTACAATATTAGCTTCTTCCATATTTAACTCTTCTTTTCAGCGACTGGACATGATAAGAGTTGAAGGAATGAGATAAATCTCATGGTTGTGGTCACCATATTATAATTATTTGGCAAACTATTAAGTATAATTGCCACTTGTAGTTTTTCGGAAATAGGAATTCCAATAATAGATAAATTTTTTACCATGACAATCATATTATTCACGTGTTCCACGACACTTTGTCCCTCTTGTATTTTGCAAGAGTTATATTTCTCAAGAATAAATTGAGTATTTATTTCAGTAGTTTTATCATACTTTTCCTTCAAAGCATTCCACAATTTCTATGAAGTGTCATAAGTCTCAAAAAAATTTATGAAACTATCTTCCATGAAAATAAATATAAGACTTATTGTCCCTTTGTCATCAATTTTCTATTTCTCTTATTTCTTGACTACTGCCACAGAAGCATTATTGTTAAGTTCCGAAGGATTGGATTCAATGACTTATTTCATATTATCATAAATTAAAAGCATATTTTATTTTTCAATGCCACATTTCATAATTTACTCCATTTAATTTCTTAATTTTGCCAACTCAGTAGTGATTAATTTGCTAGTAACCATTTGAGTAAATCTAGAGAAAAATAATTTTCTAATTTCAAAATTTATCTTAAACAATATTTAACTAAATTGATTAAATCTATATATAAACGTGTCAGGAATTACGTATAACTAGGATAAACAGATATTAACTTAAATAATGCAGTGATAAATTAACAATAAAAAAACTTTTTTTAATAAAATACCTAGTTTCAATTTTTTTTAAAATCAAATAATGTAGTAATCAACTAATTAAAAAACTAACATGAAACAACATAAAAACAAACGATAATCAATAATCACTAAAATGAAAATAGAATATAAATATGCGGTAATAATCATGTAACAAGTTTGTTTTTTTATTGATAAAACTAGATCGAAAATAATAATTGTGATTAACTAATAATAAGAATAAAACTAATGTAAACCAGATGTGTGTCATAATATAAAACACAATTAAACATATGTATAATAAATTAACAATAATCAACTAAACATATGTATAATAAATTAACAATAATCAACTAAGATGAAGATGTAATTCCTGTATTTAATCAAATAATACAAATGATATCAAATAATGCATTAAAAGTGAGAACAAACTAAGAAGATAAAAAACAATAAAATAATGATGATTCTTTTTTTTTGGCCATGGTAAGTATTAGTAATATATATTAGCCACGGCGTGAGCCAGTGGTCAAAAGAAGTAACAAAATTTAGGCAATGTTCATGCCAATATTACAAATGCCAAGATTGACATTGTAGAAGCGAAGATGAAGGCAATGTTCATGCCAATATTACAAGTGCCAGGACTAGCAATGTAAAAGCGAAAGAAGAAGAAAGGTAAACAAAGGACGAGTCTACTGCTGCATAATATCATCAGTCGGGGCAGCAGCGACAGAGGGGGTGTTGGAGTCGACGGAGGGAGGAGCTTCAGCAGAGGCAGGAAATGTTTCTGCCCAAGCAGCCTTCATTGAAGCGACAGAGCTCCTCAAGTCCTCCTTGTCATTACCTGGAAGAAGAGATTCTAACCAGAACTCCATTAGTCCAATAATATCAGAAATAGAAATAAACACTGGTTTAGAA
>JAMKQA010011837.1:0-12677 GCA_024699735.1 Posidonia australis
ATGTTGATTATTACATATGGATTATGCATGCAAGGTGTCTTGTACACGAAATCAACATTCTATCATAAGAAAAACACTTACATATAGCAGAAATTAGATCCTATGTAAGGTTTAAAACATGCTTTATCATGGTGATTTAAAGGAAAAGGAAGAGAAAGGGAGCCTACCTCTCAAGGTGTTCCTTCGTGAAATACCAAAGATAGAGAGATCCTAGTTGCTTTCAAAGGACCAAGGATGCTTTGGGATGCAAGGGAATGCTCTAGAAAACAAGAATATGTTGCTGGAAAAAGGATATAGCTTGCTCAAGATGCTTGCTCAGATCAGGATTTGCTGAACTCAAGATTTCTAACTCCTCCTAATGGTTGCCTGTGGGTGTCCTTATGTAGGATTTTCTCATGGGTAACTCCTAAGAATGCAAGGAGCCTCGTAGACGAAAAGCCTGGAAGATTCCATGGCATATTCGTTGCTAGAGTTAACAGCTATGGGAGGTGGAAAGCCAACAGTCCGCAACTTGTGAAATGGCTGGGTGCCTGGGATGTGTGCCTGCTATGTCCGCCTACTATGTGCGCCACCTATGTGTGCCAGGTAGGTGTGCTAGCTATGTGTGCTAGGTAAGTGTGCTAGCTAGGTGCTCTCTCCTACCTATCTGGAGTTCTAGTTGGGCTGCGGACTTGCTATGGGTTTGGGGTTGGTTCAAGGGTTAGCTACATCCAAAGCAACAACTGGAAAGCTCATCCATGGGTCACCTCAAAATCGGGGTGTCTACAGATGTCCCTCCCTGAGCGAGGTCGAGGGACGAAGGGAACCAAGACCGATGCTCAGGGTTGACAAGATACCTCTATTTTGAGGTTATAGAAGGGTGGTGTTTTCTGTAGGTAGTAAGTCACTTATTCGGCGGATGCACCGAAAGTCATGACTTGTTGCCAAATGCAAATGCAAATGAAAATGCGTGCACCTATTGATCTAAATGCTGGGGATGTGATGCTAATGCGAGATGCCAATGCAAGAGCTGATGCTGAAGGCCGATGCGAAGCTAATGCTAATGCTGAAAACACAAGGCAGAGATAAAGAGAACCCTGCTCACAGAAGAAAACACAGGCAGTAAAATGATAAGTTGTCGGACTCATCTGCCGGATTATGAGGTTATCAACCCGAGAGACGGGATATGACAAGCTAATCAAGTCTTGTCAACCCGGCCGCCTCACAGCGTGACGGTTGTCAACTGAGTAGTTGGGGATACTAGCCCAAGAAAAAAGGGGGGCGTGACAAATAGATCATTTGTCAAGCAAAGCAGGGCCTGGTCCGCACGAACCAAAGGCGAACAAAGAGATTTCGCGCCCGCGAAAACTCAAAAGGGAAAAACAAAAGGACCTTGACCGCCTGGTCAGAGGGTCAAACAACTAGATTCCGCGCCCGCAAAAACCCAACAGAGAAAAAGAAACAAAGAGGACCTTGACCGACCGGTCAGAGGGTCAAGAAATTGGATTTCCTGCCCGGGGAAACCTGAGAGAGGGGCTAGGACCTGGACCATCTGGTCAAAAGGTCGAGCCATGGGATTTCCTGCCCAAGGAAATCCGAGAAAGGGGTTAGGACCCTGACCATCAGGTCAAAAGGTTGAGCCACGGGATTTCCTACCCAAGGAAATCCAAGAAAGGAACTAGGACCCGGACCATCAGGTCAAAAGGTCAAGCCACGGGATTTCCTGCCCAAGGAAATCCGAGAAAGGGGCTAGGACCCTGACCATCAGGTCAAAAGGTCGAGCCACGGGATTTTTTGCCCAAGGAAATCCGAGAAACCCAGGACTTTAATCACCCGGTCAAAGTCAAGGAGCTGGATTTCGAGCCCGTGAAAATCCGAAGGGGCAAATAACCTTGACCGCCCGGTCAAGATCAACAAGCTGGATTCCGCGCCCGCGGAAAACCAAAGGAGCAAAGGATCTTGACCGCCCGGTCAAGATCAGCAAGCTGGATTCCGCGCCCGTGGAAATCCAAAGGGGCAAACGACATTGACCGCCCGATCAAAGTCAAGCAAACTGGATTCCGCGCTCGCGGAAATCCAAAGGGGCAAAGGACCTTGACTGCCCGGTCAAAGTCAAGCAAGCTGGATTCCGCGCCCGAGGAAATCCAAAGGGGCAAAGGACATTGACCGCCCGGTCAAAGTCAAGCAAGCTGGATTCCATGTCCGCGGAAATCCAAAGGGGCAAAGGACATTGATCACTCGGTCAAAGTCAAGCAAGCTGGATTCCGCGCCCGCGAAAATCTAAAACAGGGGAGGAAATGACCTTGACCGCCCAGTCAAAGGTCGACTCTGACCGCGCGGTCAGAAGCCAAAGAAAAGGAAATGACCTCGACTGCCCGGTCGAAGGTCGACTCTGACCGCCTGGTCAGAAGCCAAGGAAAAGAAAAGGAAATGACCTCGGCCGCCCGGTCGAAGGTCGACTCTGACCGCCCAGTCAAAAGCCAAGGAAAAGGACAAGAAAAAAAGACCTTGGTCGCCCGGTCGAAGGTCGACTCTGACCACCCGGTCAGAAGCCAAGGAAAACGATCTCGCTCCTGCGAGAAAAAGGAAAAGAAGGAAATGACCTCGACCGCTGGGTCGAAGGTCGACTCTGACCGCCCGGTTAGAAGCCAAGGAAAGGATCTTGCACTCGCGAGAATCCAAGCAAAGCAAAGGAAAGGACCTTGACCGCCCAGTCAAAGGTCAAACAAGAGGGTCTTGCTCCTGCGAGGAAAAAGGGAAAGAAAGAAAAAGGACCCTGACTACCCGGTCAAAGGTCAAACAAGAGGATTTTCGCCTTGGCGAAAATCCAAAGAAAACAAGGGAAAAGGACCTTGACCACCCGGTCAAAGGTCAAACAAGAGGGTCTCGCTCCTACGAGGAAAAAGGGAAAGAAAGGAAAAGGACCTTGATCGCCCGGTCAAAAGTCAAACAAGAGGATTTTGTGCTTGCGAAAATCCAAGGAAAACAAGGGAAAAGGACCTTGACTGCCCGGTCAAAGGTCAAACAAGAGGATTTTGTGCTAGCGAAACCCAAGGAAAGCGAAGGAAAAGGACCTTGACCGCCCGGCCAAAGGTCAAACATGAGGATTTCGCGCTCACGAAAATCCAGGGAAAGCAAGGGAAAAGGACCTTGACCGCCTGGTCAAAGGTTAAGTAAGAGGATTTCGCGCCTGCGAAAATCCCAGGATAGCAAGGGAAAAGGACAGTGACCGCCTAATCAATGGTTAAACAAGAGGATTTCGCGCTCGCGAAAACCCCAAGAAAGCGAAGGAAAAGGACCTTGACCGCCCAGTCAAAGGTCAAACAAGAGGATTTCACTCTCGCGAAAATCCCAGGAAAGAACGGGATAGACGGATCTCGTCAGTCCGGAGCGAGAACCTGGAAAAAACAAAAGCGATAATCTCTATTGTCCCCCAGGAAGGAAACCATCTCAGATGCAATCTGGAGGGCAGAACCGCTATGTGCTCGCTGCTAGCTCTGTGATATGGAACCTGGTGTTCCTGCTTGAAAGCATGTGCAATATCCTCTGAAGGAGCCTTGCTGGGGTGTCGTAAAAGTTGGGGCATATTTGCAACTGGGCATATCTGGTTGCTGTATAGCTGCTGTGATATTTGATATTCTGCTGGGTGCTTGTAGGCTTCTGCTCAAATGTGATTTGTCGCACCCTTTGCGAGTTATTCTACATACTCCACAACCTCAGGGGTTTTCTACAAATTTGCCCATTTGGTGAACCTGAGGACTTGTGCATTCATTTTGTCGGCATTTCTTTTTGCCTCTTGCAGACTACATAGTGCGGAGGACAACAATGCAATTCTTGCAGCCATTCTGTGCTTAGAGATACTTGTACTGCTTGTATGTGATGGGGCCCATTGGATAATTGTCATATCTGCTAGCCCATGTGTCGTGCAGGGATATCCAACCATGGTAACATCTGAGCATTGTTCTGATATTCTGCAAGTATGGTTCGGTGTATTAATTGCTGAGGACCGTGAGCTACTGCGGGTTTGGGGCATGTCCTCTTCATTGTTGAATATTGCCATGGTTGAAGTGAAATGACACTTGTTATATGCTGTGGCTGGATTCTGGAAATCTATTTTCCATGTCTTTTTTGCTTTAGGCAGACAAAGCTTGCTTTAGACGAAATCCACCAGACCTGCGAGCTATTGCTATGCATGCCACCAGCCTGTTTCATGTGCCGTGACGACCAAGCTTCTGACAGGCTTATCCTGAAGTGCTTGAGGAGTCTCATCTGCATGCTCCCAAAAGTAGTAATGTCCCCATGATCTTCTTGACTTAGAAAGGCAGCTAACATGCCCCTAGTCAAAGACCTACATCCAACCAAAGAGCCGTTAACATGCCCCTGGTTGAGCTCCCTTATTTGCCAACATTCCAACTCAAAAGGCAGTTGGCATGCCCCTGGTTGGAATGTGGATAAACGCCTTGCAAAGCGATGCAAACTGCAAAAGTAGTGAACTCACCAATGCTAAATGCCCAATGATTTATGCAAGACTTATAAGATGGAAGCAAGATTTATGCATTGTGTATAAAAGATATGTCCTCAGCGCCGAGGAAGCCCTCATTACCTGCTACAAGGAATTAGATTGTGTCCTCGACTCACTTGGTGCTACCTGGATTCCTGGGTTTGTGGTGGCTCTCACTCAACCATTGGGTTTTAGGGATAAAATGGGCTCCATGCCAAACTCCTAGGGCCCTACACCTACTCTTTTCAATAATTCATTTTTCTTTTCTCCCTCAATGGCATGCTGAGTTACCCAATCCCTGCTTGGAGGTAATAAACACCTATGCTGAGGGGTGGCTGCTCTTTCTGTTTGATATAAAAGGGGTGGCTAGTCCCTTTGAACATGTGGGCTTGGTAGGTGTATGTTTCAACTCCTCTCCAAGTTATAGGTAGGGATAGAGTTGTCCTACATGCCTCTCTCATTGGAGCCAACTTCTGTCTGCAACTTCTTTTTTCATATTTCTTTTGTGCTCCGAAGTCTATGTTTTTTATTGGCTCGCACTCTCACTTTCATTCTAGCATTTTGTCTCCCTCTGGAGGTGTAGGCCCCTTAAGAATTTGTACATTTTGCCCATTTTTTTGTGGATAGTCACTCTCTCACACCCTAGGTCACACAGGTAGTAACACGTGAGGAGGATCAAACTCTTCCTAAGCAGGCAGGCAATTAAGAACATGTGGGCATTTAGGTCAATTAATGGTTGCCCTCGGGCAATGAAATCCAAATCAAATCGCAAAAATCCAAAAATACGGAATAAGGGGAATCAAATCGATTGTCAAGCAAAAGAATTCAAACACGAATCGGGAAAAAATCTACGGAAAATCACATGGAATGCAGGCTTTACTCAAAATGGATGAAATGATATGCAAGTGTAATAATAACTATGCAAAATACATGAAAATGTACCTAAATATATAATGGATACTGGGGAACGATTTAGACAGGAATTATGCATGACTCAGTGCAAAACTAACATGCATGTGCTTGAACTGATAGCATGGGGGTAATTGAGTAATTTCACATGGCCAAATGTGATAAATGTGTGCATGCATGATGCATAATCTAAATATGTGCGATATGTATGCAAAAAGTCAGGAAAATGTTATTTACAAGAAAACATGATGGAGACAAGATTTTAAATACAAGAAAATGATGTAAACATGGAAAATGACAAATACAAGGACTAAAGTGCAAATTCCCAACAAATCCACTTGGGAAACTTTGCAAAAATCAAAAAACAGAAAACTATCATACAAATTAAGGAGAAAAGACATTTTAATGAAAAAAAGGATGTTGGAAAATCAGATTGCAATTTTAAAGGAGGTCGTGGATTAGAGTGCAAAATTCACAAAAAAAGAGAAAATCAGGATTAAGGTACGTTCAGAAACTTTTATCTTAAGGTTCAGATGATGGATTAAAAGAAAATGTGGCATTAATGTGTGAAGGGTGTGAAATTTGCATTATGATGATTTCATGAAAGTTTAGGGTTTAATGTGCAAAATTCACATAGAATGAGCAAATGTGACCAAAATGTGAAGTCAGAAATCATTTTACATTGTAAACATGATTTTTAGATAAAAACTTTATTCATGTGATAAATTACAAACACATGTGATCAAAAAAAGTGAAAATTACCAAATATATGTATTAAAACAATTAACACCCTAATTAATGCATTTAAAGCTAACCCAAAGGCTTGGATGCAAATTTCCTACATTCAGTAACTGTATTTTATGAGTTCAGGGGATTACAGGCAAAATTTCAATATTTAAATGTAATGAAAATTGAGTTTTTATGATTTTCAGTGTAATTACAAAATCTTTTAAGATTCTGAATGCAAATCTCATAAAGAAAGTTCATTTTAAAAAACTTTGGAGGCGTAATACAAAATTTTAGGACATAATTGCAAGGAAAACTTGATTTCAGGGGCTAAATGTGAAGAAATAAACATTTCTGAACTGATCATGAAAAAATAAACATGTAAGGGACCATATGCAATTTTTACATAAATAACAAAAGGAATAAAAACTTATTCACAACTACAGGGGCTCAAACACAAAAAAAGGGACCTAATTGTAATAATCTAAGGACCTAAGTGTAAACAATTAAAATTCTATGGTCCTAGACTTAAACTATTCTCTTCGAACATCATTGGCGCTCCAATGTCCGGCGAGGCACTGGCGACGGGACGACGGTGGAGGGGTACAGGCGATTGTCGGAAAAGTTGGAAGGAGGCACGATGAAGCTCTCCAGCGTGTTGGGCAAGGTTGGGGCTATCTGAGGTGCTCCATCCATCTTTGGCTCCGACGAGGGGTCTGTCAGCGTTGAGGTAGACGACTGCGAGGTGGCTAGTGGCGGTGCTGCTGCTGGGACGGCATGGCGAGGATCGGAGGAGCTGTGGGGCGGCACAGGGGATGCTCCGGTGGTGTCGGCGAGGGTCGGGTGTAACTGGAGGGCTCAACCTACTTCCCGTGCCAACGACGGACGTGGCAAAGGTGGGGGCAGCACTCCAGGGTCTGCGACAACGGTGTGGCTGCGTGGGGAGGTCAGTGGTGAGGCGGCGAGGCTCCCTGAGGTGGTGACTTGGAGCGAGAGCGCCCGGAGAGCTCTGGTGGCTTCCACGATGGGGGATCGTCAGTCGGCTGAGCAGCGGCAATGGCGGCGTTCTCTGGCCATAGGAGGCCAGGGGGACCTCTCCTGAGTGATGAAGGCTCGGAGAGGAGGAGGATGAAGAGGGAGGAGAGGCCCCAGGGACCTCACCCCGGCCCAAGAGGCCATAGGCCTCGCCAGTGGTGGTGAACCCACCACTGGAGAGGGCAAAGACGGAGTGCAGGGGGGATAGCTCCGACGAAATGCAACCAAAAGCCTCGGGAGAATTCTACGGGCCTAAAGGAACGTGATTCAAAACTAAAAAGGGTGAAAATTACCTAGGAATGGTCGTTGTCTCTCCCGATGAGGCTAGTCGATGATGCTCCGGGCGGTAGCTCTAGCGATGGCGGTCGAGGTTTTTGGGTTGCAAAAGGATCGAGGAGGAGCTCTCAAGGTCGTGGGTTTCATGGGATTTCTAGGTTTCAAAAAAAGGGTCTCCTCTGGTTTCAAGACAGCCCCTCTTGTTATCAGCAATGGGGCGCTTTTTAAACTCTGGTCCGGCCTTCCAGCGTCGTTGATCTCTCTCTCAGATGGATGAGCGCCATTGGATTGGGCGTGAGCTGGAGGGGGCTGATCATGGCTCACCAGAGATCACGCAGGAGGAGAAATGGGCGTTGAAGATCACAGGGGTTATCGGGGAAAGGGAGAAGATGTCGTCGGAAATCACGGGCTGTCGTCGGCGGTGAAAGGGGCCTGCTGGAATTATTTTTTGCTGTCCTAAGTTTCCAATTAGAGAATGAAATGGTGCATTGGGCTGGGCTTTTGGACCTACGAGGTGGGCTCTAGGATTTTTAGAGTTTGGGTTTTAGTTTTTTTAGGGTTTTTGATTAGGTTTTGTGATTTTAATTAAGTTTTTGTGATTTTAAGGTTTTGGGTTTCTTAATTTAATTAAGTGATTTTAATTAGGGTTTTTTAGGTTTTTATGGTTTTAATTAAGGGTTTTGGGTTTTATTATTTTAATTTTTAAATGGATTAGATTTAAGTTTAAATGGATTTGGTTAATTGATTTTAGTTTGGTTAATTTAAGTTTTGGATTTGATTAAATTTAAATTTAGATTTAATTAGTTTTCACTTGATTTAATTAAGGACTTAGTTTAAATTTTGATTTAATTGGTTTTTATTTGATCTAATTAGGGGTTTAATTTAGATTTCGATTTAATTGGTTTTTTGCTTGATCTTTGTTTGGATTAGGATTTTTACTTAATTAGATTTAATTTTTAATGAATTTTATTGGGTTTTACTTGATTTTGGTTTTAATTAGGATTTTCACTTAATTAATTTAATTTTTAATGGATTTTATTGGGTTTTACTTGATTTTGGTTTTACTTAGGGTTTTTACTTAATTAATTTGAGTTTTAAATGGTTTACATGTATTTTACTTGATTTAGTTTTAATTGAATGTTTTATCTTAATTAATTTAAATTTTCAATGTTTAAGTGGATTTTATTTGGTTTTGGTTTGGATTAAAAGTTTTTACTTAATTAATTTAGGTTTTTTGATGATTTAAGTGGATTTTTCTTGGTTTTGGTTTTGATTAGGTGTTTTAACTTAATTAATTTGAGTTTTAATGACTTAAGTGAGTTTTATTTTAGTTTGGATTTTTAATTATGGGTTTTTGCTTAGATTAGGTTAGAGTGGGCTTGTGTGGGCCTAAATGGGCTTACATGGGCTTGTGTGGGTTTGAGTGGGTTTAGGTTGAGTTAGGGTTTAGGTGGAGTTAGGGTTAGGTGGTGTTAGGTGGTGTTAGGGTTTTTAGGTTTGGTAGTCATAACCGAAGCATCTTTCTAGAGGAGCCTGCTGCCAAGTGACTGCAAAATCGGTGTGTCTACAGTTCCAATTCTAAAGGCGACTCCGGGCCCTAATTCAATAGACCGAAACTTAACCATCTGCTGAAATCCACTAATTCGGCATACCGAACTTTTTCGGTATGTCATTCCAAGCAATTTCTTAAAACTAGCTCTGCCCTTTGGCAGTTGATTATAGAAATTGGGACCTTATGCGGACCCACTTCTGGTGAGACACAAAACCTGCAAAAATTCTCACTATTAGCATGTCAAATCTACTTCTATTTAGAATAAGTTTCATCAAAAACCATTGAATAGTGCTCGAGCTATGAAAATCACAAGGCGTAGAACTCATTTTAAAACACTGCTGTTTAATCTTGAAAATTCATCGAAATCTCTTGATAAATCATGGAAAAATTCTCAGATTATCACATAACCATAATTCCATGCTAATCAACTCATACTCATATTTTAGACTAAAATTATAGCATTAAAGCATAGATTTGAAGCTAGAACAAAGAGAGAGACAGGGAAAGGGACACGTACACTTAGGTGGTTTCCGACGATCCCTCTTCCCCCTCAACAACCTCCCCTCTCTTCCCGACATCCTCCGGACTCTCTGGTTTTTGGTGGCTCTCCTCACCACCGACGAACACCCTATTTCGCTCCTTCTCTTCTTCTTCTTATCTAGCTCTCCCTCTTTCGTTGATTTCGCCCGCTCACTATTCTCTTCCTTGGTTTGTTGTCTCGTCATTCCTCTCCTCTCCTTCCCTTTATTACAGCTGCCTTCTTGTCGTTGCTCATCATTGACATCCATCGGAAATCCTAGCGAATCAGCGTTGAGGCATGGTAGACGGTTGTGGGGCACTGTGGTGAGCACAATGAATGACGGTACCAATTATGCTACACTGTACTGAGTTGACTCAGTGCCCTTCCTACCCGATCTAGTCCCACACACATACATGTTGGTCAGTAAACGCCAAGGAGCCACACAATGAGGAAATACTCCAAAGACAAATATCAACAAATTGAAGAGAGCTTAAAACAAATCCATATCATTAAACTAACTATCTAGGTTACACAAACATAATTACATTTATTCTGGATAATCTGGGCACAGGTGTGTGTATAAAGAAAAATTTGAATGAAGCTAAAGCTTATTTTATATAAATTGAGCCTCCATGTCATTTTCATAATCCGTGGATGATATCAAACTTTCAACAGTAGAATATGATCTATGTCATATATTGATCCAACATATTAAATATCAATTGTTTCTAAAATTTTAATGTTAAGTATCAAAGATAAATGAAAAATTTCATATAAAAATAAACCTAAGAGTCTTGAATTTATATATCGTTATATCTCAAAATCTATATAGTAAATGTGAAATCTAAACGGTGGATTTAGTCTACATTTTTCATGATATTTATGATTCAAAAATCAAATGATTTTGATAATTATATCTTAAGAAATAAGGTATTCGTCAAATCACATTTTTGTTGATTAATAAGAAATCAATGAATTGTATATTTTAGATTGTAAAATTAGAAGTTTTAGATTGACTTAATTTTCATCTACATCTATTTTAAGCGTTCTAGATCAACATTTATAGTTTAGATTTTTCTTATGAATGATATATAATGAAATCTACAGGAAGTTTAAAAGGGGACTCATTTTAATTAAGTGAGTCCCAGATTTATTCAATTACTCCCCGAGGTTTTATATATATATATATGTATGTAAACACACACACACACACACATATATATATGTATGTATATATATATGTGTATATGTATATGGGTGTGTGTGTGTGTGTATAAATATATATATAATAGACACACACACACACACATATACATATACATACATACATACATACATACATACATACATACATACATACATACATACATACATACATACATATATATATATATATATATATATATAGAGTATAGATCTATTGCATGCTCCCTTAACATTTAAAACCACTTTTATATCCAGCAAATCTGGTTTGTGGTTTTCTTTTTTAAATTCAAAATTCAATTGCATTACACACCCCCTCCAAACCAAAATCTAAAAAATATTTAAATCAACCGCCCCTCTTCTTCCTTCCCCCTATAAAAAACCCTCCACCCTAACCACACCCCCTACCACCGCCGTCTCCCTTGGTTGCCGCTGCCCTCTCCCTTGGACTCCTCCAATCGTAGCAACAACACCAACGTCGCCCTCTCCTCTGGATGCCACTGCCCTCTCCCCTGGATGCCGCTGCCTTCTCCCCTGGACGCGAAGGGGATGACGAGCTCCCATACCTCGTCCGTAAACGCCGCAAGCGTCATCGCGGCTAGCGCCACCATCCAGATCCCCCGATCCGCGCGCTCCTGCCTCCGTCGTCCTCCCCTCCATGCCCCCCGACGACCTCTCCTCCTGCCCAGGCCATGGCGACTAGTTCTGGAGAGATTATTGGTGAGGGGTGTGGGAGTGGAGAGGAGATGGAAACTAACCTCCACCAGTGCCGTCGACCTCAATACCCCCCTCGAGCAGTGCACTAGCACCTTCCTCCCCGCCACCGCCCTGACCTCCTCGAAGTAATCGAACACGTCGTAGAGCACGGCCGTGATGTCCTGCCCGGGGGTGTCGGCTAGCCACAGGGTCTTGTACTTGACATCGGGTCGGAAGAGCTCGGGAGACCCAACGCAGCTGAGGACGTGCGTGATACCGTGGCGGCGGAGGGAGTCGCGGTCTCGGACGACGATGTCGCTTCTGAGGTAGAGGTGGTCCTCAGCGCAGGAGCACTTGCGATCGAAGAAGGCGAGCTGGCGACGGCAGCAGGCGGAGTCTGGGAGGGGGGAGGGCAGTAATACTAATTTAATTTTATTGTATCTATTTAGTTTTGTGTTACTGTTTGGGGTCCAAATCAGTAATACTAATTTAAGTTTGTTGTAACAATTTAGTTTCGTGTTACTGTTTCGTAACTGTTTCATTTAGTATCAATGTTTTAATTTAATTTCGTGATACGATCTTATACAAAATAAAAAATTAAATTCACTATCATAACAACATCCGTAAAACATTATTTCTTACTAATTGAACCCATCGTTATTGTATTATAGAACAATAACGAAACATTGATACAAAAATACAAAATAGTAACCGTACCAATAAGATATTTACAAATCAGCACAAAAACGTAATATTGTTGTGTATCATAACTATTTACATTCAATTTAGTAATACAAAAACGAAAAATCAAATTATTTTAAATTCAGATCAATAACTACCACAGTTAACTATAATTAAAAAACAAATGAAAAAAATTTCCCTCCAAAAAAGAAACCACTTGTGGTATCATTTCAAAATAAGTGGTTTCAATAGAAACCATTAGATCAATATCTAACAGTTATGATGCATCTTCCCTCAAATTAGCTATTTTGAGGGAAGATGCATCATTGTGGTTGATTGTTAATGTAATGGCTAATATTAAAACCACTTTTTTTAAGATGAAACTACTAGTGGTTTTTTGTTGGAGGGAAATTTTTTTAAATTTTTTTTAAATTTTTAAATATTAATTTAGTATTTTTTTTACTTTCAGTTTAGTATTAATGAATCGTGTTACGATTACTGTTTGTTATTGTTCTATATTATCGAACAATGTTATATATTTTTAAAATCAGTAACATGATTTTGAAACAGTTTCGTGTTACGATTTAGAAATCAATATT
>JAMKQA010011838.1:0-14586 GCA_024699735.1 Posidonia australis
TAAGTGTTTTATTTGCTTTTCAGTGAATTTTAATGGGTTTTAGTGTTTTATTGGGTCATGTGGGCTAGTGTGGGTTTGATTGGGACCTACGTGGACTAGGGTTTTGGTGGTCACGACCAGAGCATCAACTGGAGGAGCCTGCTACCAAATGAGCTCAAAATTGGGGTGTCGACAGCAAGTTTCAGACTTATCGATCGGAAAGGAATATGACAAGATTCGGACTTATCGACCGAGGGAATATGATAAGTTTCAGACTTACCGACTGGGAGGAATATATCAAGTTTAGGACTTACCGACCAAGAAGGGAATATGGCTAGTTTCAGACTTACCGACAAGAAGGGTATATGGCAAGTTTCAGACTTACCGACCAAGAAGCGAATATGGCAAGTTTCGGACTTACCGACCAGAGGGAATATGGCAAGTTTCGAACTTACCGACCAAAGGGAATTTGGCAAGTTTTGGAATTACCGACTGAAGGGAATATGGCATGTTTCGAACTTATCGACCGTAGGGAATATGGCATGTTTTGGACTTACCGACCAAAAAGTTATATGGCAAGTTTCAGACTTACAGACCGAAGGGATGGCAAATTGACGGATGGCAATCGAATAGTTCGGGATATCAGCCCAAAGGTGAGTTGACGGACTCATTACCGGATAGTTAGGGTTATTAGCCCACTGGCAAGGGCATGACAGGATATTAGACCTATCAGCCGAAGGAGGAAGAGTGGACCATGCGGGATATGCTCTTGACCTCACACGAGGCCTAGAAGAGGATGAAGGCAATACTTGTTCAACTAGAACAAGTCTAGCAGACTAGATGTTGCTGAGATTCGTCCTTTTGGAGCGAATCCAAGATAGGAACACCTAAACCTCGTCTGAGGTCTAGATGGAAACAAGATTTGCTTGACTAAGGCAAGTCCAACAAAACAGGCTGGATTTCACTCTAGTTGGTACAGAAGTTTGTGAAGACTTCATTCATCTAGGCCTAGGCAATAAAATAAGATTCTCGACTATCATTTGGGTGGTCCCTAGTGCCAAGTCAATAGGCAGAAGAAAGCAGCAATCTGAACCAGTTAAGCACATGTTGTCGCAATGGCGATTTCTACTCTGCATCAACCATAAGCAACCAAACAAGCTGGCTATAAGTGCTCCGATGAATTTTATTATAGCAGTCAATGAAGTGATTACATGCATTTCAACTTGCAATGAACCAGTAGAATAATGCAAATATGAAGAGTTTGCGTCATCCGTGGATCTCTTCGAGCCTGGAGCTTTGGTAAAAAGTGTATGGCTCAGAGCAATGCTGCAAATCGCTAGGTTTCTTCAACTTCGACTTCATAATCTGTTGTGCAACCCTTCCGCTGTGTGACTACGAGATCCTTCGATCGTATGGAGCCACTAAGCAGGCAAGATAGCTCCTTTGTCATAGCATAGGAGCTCAGAGGGTACTCCGGGAACCATGCCGGCATTAGCCCCTGAACAAAGGAATCTTGCTGATAGCCAATCTACTGCATCACATAGACTGGGTGATACTCAACTCCACCAGTCAGCCCCAGCAGGATAATAAGCTGCATATCAGTTGTATTGATGAAAGCCTCAAAGTTATGAGTGGGCGAAGGAATGATGCACCAGATGACTTTGTTCTCTGTCAAACTTTCCAACCGCTCGTACTCCCTACTAACCGAGGTGAGCATGCGAGCATGACCACGTTGACAGTAGGATTCGAAGGCCGACAGTTGCAAGCGTAAGACTTCAACTCCTAGATGAGCGGTCAACCACACCTGTACAAAAGCTCCGCAACCATAAAAATGCCGACAACGTCGCAGTGACCGGTCTAAAGCCTAGTAAGTTTCTGTTAAGATAACTGAAGCCAAGTCTATCCAAATGGTGACCACCGCCAAAGCAATCTCGGCGACCTTAATGTTCACAACTGTCCGACCATAGCTAGAAACCAACTCTCCTAAGAAGCAGACAACAAAGCATTTAAACCATAGCTCATCACCCAAGGAGATGTGCATTATGGCCACTATGTCAAAGTAAGCCAGCTGTAGCGTGGGAGAATGTCCCTCTGAACAGATAAGTTGATGACCACAATCGTCGGTTGATTGATCAGTCAGTTCACTCAAGACTGAGGAGTATCCGTCACGCTGCATAAGCATGGTAGGTCCCAGGAACATCTGCAAACAGCACACTCTATGGACCTCCTCCAAAGTAGGAGTCAGTTCGACTCTCCTGAAGCAGAACACAAGATGGGTTGGCTTCCAGAATCGAGTAGCTACACACAAGAAGTATCGAGAAAACTCCACCTTTGCGATATCCAAAAACTTTGAGGAGATACCCCAAGTCTGCAGTTTGTCGCGATCACATTCTATTAATTGCCCTATCCATGCTTGGAGAATATCTTAGCAGCGCATGGGTATGACCATTGTGGGGAAACCCATGATTAATAGGGTGTTTCAGCTTCTCCTGACTCAAGCCACACCAGAATGGGGAAACGATCTCCTATAGAACATGCTCAAAACACTAGTTTAGAGATATGCTTCAACTTTGTTCCATTCAACAACATTTTGTAAAATCTAATGCAAACATATAAAAGGTGTAGTGCAAATGGTGTTGAAAATCAGAGAGACTAGCCCAAAGCTGAATGTTACAATCAGGAATCGAGTAAACAACGAGCTATTGAACTGACTACATCTTTCGCATAGCCCCAGCAAGAGATCCTAGTTACCAACTGGTCTTGACCAGGTGCCAAAATAATGAGGGACTACCATCAAACCCTAATGATCAGGATTGTTTGGTGACTGAGCCATCATAAGGCGCTTAAGAAGCCAAATGAGGTAGCTGGAATACCCCTTGGGTAGATTACGGGGATCCTCAACCTGTAGAGCAATTGTAATGCCCCTGGTCGAGTATTGGCTTAGTGCGTCTAACCATAGGACAACTGACATGCCCCTGATTTTACTTGGATGACCCTAACCAATAAAAGCAGCTAGTATGCCCCTGGCCGAGTACTAGCTTTGTGTGTCCAACCATAGGACAGCTGACATGCCCTTGGTTTGACGTAAATGGCCCTAACCAATAAGAGAAGCTTGCATGCCCCTGGTTTAGGCATTGTCCTCCTGATCCTCTTAGGCTAAAAGTTGTTATTCTACCCCAGCTAAAAGAACCAGATTAGACTCTGTGACACTTTAAGATGATGTTTATTACAAGAATGCATGCAAGTTGAATGAATTGTGGGATCTTATTAGCGCCCACAGCATTGGAATTCTTATGGCCTTTTATACAAGGGACTAGTAGCTCCAATCCTCACGAGACTCTATCCAAGCCCCTAGTTTTTAAGTGGCTCACTGAAAATGAAATATTGTGTCCTAGGCTTAATTGCAAACCCCACTGAACCATACCTTTGCCTTTTATTTTATTTTCTTTATTCCTTCTCCCTCATAGGCATGTGGATTCGCCCTATCCCTGGCTTGGAGGTGATAGGTACATGGTCTATGGTGGGGAGCTGCTACTGTTTGAAGGGTTGGCTAGGTCCTTTTGGATCATGCTTTCTAGGTATTCACTCCGACTCCTCTCCAAGATAAATTGTAGCGACATTGCTACCTATCACACCTTTCTCATTAGGGCTGACATCTATCTATGACTTCTGTCTTTCAATTCTTTTATGCCCTTTTATAGATGTATTTTTTTATTTTATTTTTCACACTCTCATTCACACTACTAAGATTTTATCTCCCTCTGGGAGGTGTAGGGTCCTTGAGTGGCTTGGATACTTTGCCCAATACACGATGAAAGGTGGCTTTCTCACTCCCTAGGTTACATGAATAGTATGTACCAGAGGAGGTGCTATGCATTCCCATCTTTGGCAAGCTTATTCTTCTTATCATCACCAGGCTAGGATCCATGCATGTGATGATGATGACGATCATGTACCTATATATGCGTATGCTAAATGGGAGTTAATATGTGCTAAGATGCAAGGCTACATGGATGCAGAAAAACCTTGATAAAATGAATTTATGCATGCATGGAGAAAGATGACAGTGTCGTAGAGTGTGGACACAATTTTTACGATCACTGATAGTACTTCTTCAAGTAGCATGAATTAATTGGCTCTGACTGTTCAACGCTATCCATGTCCTCTAGGATTACGACTCCTTCAAAGAAAACTTGTTTGACTACAAATGGTCCACGCCAGTTAAGTCTGAACTTGCCACTACCATCAAGGAGAGGTATAGCTCGCAAGACTAGGTCTCCTGGCAAGAAACTTCTAGGTCGGACATTCTTCTAATAGGCTTTGGCCATGCATTTCTGATAGCATTGCGCATGATGCATAGCTTGCAATCGATTCTCATCTATCAAGTTTAGTTGAATGAAGCGGTCCTCAGTCCACTCTGCCTCTTCCAACTCTGCTTCTTTCAGGACTCTGAGCGATGGTATCTCCACCTCTATAGGTAGGATTGCTTCCATACCATACACTAGAGAATATGGAGTTGCTCCGGTTGAAGTCCGGATTGATGTTCTGTAAGCCCACAAAGCATATGGGAGCCTGTCATGCTAGTCCTTATGTGTTTCCACCATCTTTTTAAGAATCTTGGTTAGATTCTTATAGGCGGATTCCATAGCCCCATTCATTTGTGGACGGTACGGGGAGGACCTATGATGCCTGATATGGAATTCCTATAGGAAATCCTCGACTCTTTCGGCTGTGAAATTTGTCCCATTAACAGAGACGATTGAATGCATGACCCTATACCGGGTAATGATATTGTTCCTGATGAACTTTTCAGTCACAAAGGTGGTCACTGTCTAGTAAGAAGTTGCCTCCACCCATTTAGTAAAGTAATCAACATACCAGGATGTACTAATGTCCATTAGAAGCTACCAAGTGGATTGCTCCGACAACGTCTATTCCCCATGTTAAGAAAGGCCAGGGTGACAACATGTTGTGGAGCTGCTATGGGGGTGCATGAATGAAATTGCCATGGACATGACAATTGTGACATCTTCGCACAAACTCACAGCAATCTGTCTCCATGGTTGACCAGAAATAACCTTGTAACATTATTTTCTTGGCCAATAATACCCCATTCATGTGTGGTCCAAATGTCCCAGCATGCACTTGCAACATTACTATATCGGCCTCCTTTTTATCTAGACAACGTAGAAGCAACTGATTGTAAGACCTCCTGTACAAGTGACCTACTCCAAGCACATATTTTGAAGCCAGTTGAGCCATAGTCTATCTATTTGCTGCTGATGCATCTAGATGGTGATTCCCGATTTCCAAGTAGACTTTGATGTCATGATACCATGGGAGCTCTACTGTGGAGTCTACTTCTCATGTAGTGTGCCGGCTGGTCTGTGCAGGTTACCGACACTTTCACCATGTCATCCTCTGTTATGGACAACCAGGATGTGACAGTGGCTAGCGCATCTGCGTAGGCATTCTTGGCCCTGTTCATAAAGGAAAAACGTATTTCCTCAAACTTGGCCATTAGCCTTAGGAGATGGTTATGGTATGACACTAGTTTCAAGTCCTTTGTTCTCCAGTTACCATTAACCTGTGAGATGACTAACATGGTGTTGCCATGCACATGCAGCTTTCGTGCACCATGTTCTAATGCAACCCACAAGCCAAGAATACATGCCTCGTACTCTGCCACATTATTGGTGCACACAAAGGTTAACTTTCGAGCAAATGGGATCATCATGCTTGGAGGCGTCTCCAGTTCTGCATAGATGCCCATGCCTCTCCTGTTAACTGCGCCATCAAAGTAGAGATGCCATTGCTCTCATCCTCCTCCATGGTGAACAGTATATCCTTATCGGGGAAATGAGTCTGTAGGGGTTGATATTATGGAAAAGGTAAATCTGCAAAATGATCCGCCATGGCCGGTCCATTCATAGATTTCTGAGTGACAAAAGTGATATCAAACTGAGATAAGAGCACCTGCCACTTGACACATCTACCCACCAGCGTGGGCTTCTGGAACAAGTATTTCACATGGTCATGTCGACACAACAATAGAATGGGATATGCCATCATGTAATGCCTCAGGCGTTGTGTTGCCTGAACGAGGGATAAGCAGACTTTCTTGATTGTGGTGTACTTAACTTCCCAATCATTGAACTTTTTAATCAAATAATAAATGGCACTCTCCTTGCGGTCTATTTCATCATGCTGACCCAAGACTACGCCCATTGAATTTTGTGTTACTGACAAATAGAGCAACAGAGGACGCCCTAGTGTCGGAGGAACTAAGACGGTGGCCTTACCAAGAGCTTCATGATTTTGTCAAAAGCTTCTTGGCACTCATCACAATAGCAGATTTGTGCGTTGTTCCTCAAGAGCTTAAAGATCGGCTCACAAATTAGTGTCAATTGAGCAATGAACCGGTTGATATACTGCAACTGCCCCAACAATCCTCTAACTTGTTTTTCTGTTGTAGGAGGAGGCATCTTGATGATGGCTTTAGCCTTGTTTGGATCTACCTCAATTCCTCTTTGGCTGATGATATAACCCAGTAGCTTGCCTGATGAACACCAAATACACACTTGTTGGGGTTCAGCTGCAGCTTATAATTTCGCAAGCGGTTGAACAACTTCCTTAAACAAGAAATGTCTTCTTTAGGCTCCTTTGACTTGGCTATCATATCATCCACATAAACCTCGACGTCCTGATGCATGAGATCATGGAACAATGCTATCATCACCCTTTGATATGTGGCCCCGACATTCTTGAGCCCAAATAACATACCTTTGTAACAGAACTCTCCCCATGATGTGATAAAGGACGTTTTCTCCATATCATCTTCTGCCATTTTGATTTGATTATAATCCGAGAATCCATCCATGAATGACAACATTTTGTGTCCTACAGTATTATCCACTAATACATCAATGTGCGGGAGTGGAAAATCATCCTTTGGGCTTGATTTGTTTAGGTCCCTATAATCAATACACATTTGAACTCGACCATCTTTCATAGGCACCAGAACCACATTTGCTAACCATTATAGGTAGAGGATGACCATTAGAAAGTTAACTTTGTGCTACTTCATTATTTCCTCTTTCAACTTCAACAGCCACTGCGGTCGCCATCTATGCAATTTCTGTTTAACAGGCTTGACATTAGGCTTAAGTGGTAAGATGTGTGCCACTACCTCAACGTCTAGCCCAACTATGTCATCGTAACTCCAAGCAAAGATACTTGCATATTCTCGAAGGAGCACAACAAGTTCTGCTCGGGCCTATGCTGTGAGTCTGGCGCTAATTCGCACTTCCTTGACATCTTTTGTGGTGCCAATGTTTACAAACTCAGTTTTCTCTTCTACATGCAAGTTCGGGCCTTCTAGATCATCGTCATAAGGCTACAAATCTGGTGCATCATGACTTTCTTCCTCTTTTTCTGCATCATCTTCCTCTCCAAATGCGATAAGTTCGGGAAGGATTTCTTGCTGGAATGATGGATCTATGTCTCCAAAGGTAACCATTTTCTCAGCATTCTGCCATTGATGATGCTTTAGAATGGTTACTGTAACTCCAGTTTTCTTGTATGGACCATTAACGACCTCAGATTCTACCATTTCCGGACTCACTAACGTACCTAGCTGTTTCACTTGCTTCACAACCATATTATGTGGATAACTATTTTTACTTTTATGGTTTTCTTGAATGGTATATACAATGTGCGTGATAGTTGGGTAGCTGTCGTCTGATTGACAGATGTGAGTGCTCCTGCCTGCATTCTATCCTGAGGCTAACTCAGGATTTTTTTTTGGACCCCACTGCTCAAGTGGGAACAAGACTGATAGTACCACCTAGACCCGTCTCCCGATAGATAGGTGATAAACTCCTCTGGTCTAGCGTTCAGTGATCTGTCCTCTTATAGGGCCATAATAGCATATTGACCCTACGAAATTGTTTATTCTTCAATGTATTCTGTCATTACTACTTTTCCTTTTCTATGCTTGAGTTCACTCTATGTGTCTTCTACCAGTGCCGCCAACTGTTGTTGAAACCGGACTTCCAAATCATTGAGCATGCTGTCAACTTGTGCTACTACAACATCCCTCTCATCTTCATCGAAAGCAAAATCGACATAGTAGGCACTAGTAGTTTCTGGTACTTTAGGCGGTGATTTCAGTTGTCCCGACTGTAACCCTATCAAAGTTGACTGATATATTGATGATGCTACGGTTGAGGCTGCTCCTGTTGAAACCGAGACTGCAGCCGAACCTGTAGGAAGACCTCTGACTGACTCTAGAGGTGGCAATGCCAACATAGCAGTCCCGGCGGATAAAACGATGTCGAATCTATTATACAATCCACAACCTCTTCCTCAGAGTAGTAGTCCTTAACACATATCAACTCTAATCTACTGATTGGCTTACTCTATTCAGACTCTACAAGAACAAGACTCTGATTAAGATCTAGCAATCCTACACTAACAAAGTTAGTTAAACCCCATGGAATAACGAGCTTTCAAAACTTACGACGTCTCGAGAATCCATCCTGCGGTTTCCACTCGCATCCTAGTCCTTCGAAATCTCGTCTCTTGTCTGCAGCAATTGGTTTGACGATTACGTGGCCATTCCGACCGAGAGGTGCTCCTTTCTCTTACCCCCACCTCTGACACAAATTCTCAACCATCATGAAAGGGTTGCCAAAAGCAGCCAAATGGCTGGCATGCTCAAGAATCAGAATGAAATTGACTGACTTAAAGTGGTCGACACAGTATAGCACATCCGAAGGTTTGGGGTCAAAATGGACGGTTTGGATAGATACCGAAGAGACTACCTCAACCTTCTCCTTTTGAAGATTTTCCGCCATTACAATAGCGATGTCGTTGTTCCAACGGAACTTAATCATTTAGTAAAGAGTGGTGGGGATAACCTGGTGCTTGTGGAGCCAAGGCTGCCCAAGTAGGAAATTGAAGGATGGCTCGAGGTCAACAACATAAAACTCAACCTTGAAATGGGCAGGACCAATGATTAAAGGAATGATCAAAATCCCTAGAGCATCATGGTGCATGTTGTCAAATGCCATCATTCCTTTCACAGCTGGGGTATTGTCCTGAGATTTAAATCCGACCTGATTTACAGTTCACAAAGAGCAGACATTTAAACCGGTGCCATTATCCAACAACGTAAGAGGAACACGGAAATTCTGATATTGCACTGTGATGAACAAGGGTTGGTTGTGATTGGTCCCTGCCGGGGGTAGCTTTGAGCTAGAGAAGGAGATCACCTACGGCACGGCTATCATCCCTACCATGCTTTCTAAGGCCGATGGTTGTATTGTTGGGGAAACATGGGCGGCCTAGAAAACGGTCTATCGTGAACCTATGAAGCAAGGGCTGCCAACACCTGGTGCACTTCCCAAACGGCTCGTGGGGCTTTTGCCTTGTCGCGACTAGATCCTCGAGCTTTGGGACCATGTTGAGATTGAACGAATACAACTCCAGAAAAGCCTGGCTGAGATCATTCCAAGTCTTAATGGTGGTCATATCCAAAGATGTGAACCACTTTAAAGCCAGACCTGTGAGGCTCTTTTGGAAAAGGAGAATAAGTAGTCTCTTGTCAGCCTACAACTGAGCAAGATCACCGCAATACACCCTATGATGTGAGATTGGGCAGCCTTTCCCATTCTATTTTTCAAGCTCCGGGATGTGAAAGTTCGGAGGGTGTATAGCCTTAGGAAAGTAGCAAAGGTCCTGAAAGGTGTAAGACTAGCGATCCCCACCCTACACTTGTCGTAATGCTCTCCAAGTCATTCATCCTGGTGAGAAGTGCTTCTGAAGTTGTTGCTAACATTGATTTTGCAGCTGGGGCAGGTCCCGCGTATGCTGTGTATGTAGCACCCATGTGGTTCTCTAGATCTATCATCTTGCCACTTGGTGTCGCGACGTGATGACCAGCGTACCTGTGTATGTGTGTTGTTTGTGGTGGAATGAATGCTGAGGCTTGTATCTGATGCAAGGGTGCAGGAATGACAGTATGCTGTGTTGGGCGTGGTGTTGCATGTGGGAACAACAACTGTTGAACTGACATGGTCGGGTTCATAGGCCATTGTACTCCCACCAGTCGAAAAGGCTGACCACCAGCAGATGGAGGAATATGCTATAGGTACAGTGATGATGATACTAATGGCAGAGAAGTGGCGCCTGTCATCGAAACAATGAGAAACTATGGCGACGGCTACTCAGGATGATACCTATAGGTACAGTGGTGTGATTGGTGCAGCAAGAAACGCCTGAGCCGGAGGAGATGGATCTTTAGTTACAGGACAAATAGGTGTAGTCAATGTAGGATCCAAAGAAAAGGGCATGCTTTGCAACCTCTACGCAAGAGCCAGAAGCTGCTGAGACTGCACGGTAAGAGAAACAGCGGTAGCAGTAGACACCTCACATGCTTGCAATGAGACTCTAAACCTAAACCTTAGTCCTAAATCCTAGTACAAAACCCTAAAACTAACTCAAAACTCTAAAACTAACCTAAATCAAATTCAAAATCCAAAACCATAGAATTAATTCAAAACCCTAAAAAAACTAATTCAAAACTTAGTCCAAAACTGTAAAATTAATTCAAAGCCATAAAACTAACCTAAATCAAATTCAAAATCAAAAACCTAATACAAAACCCTAAACTCAACCCAAAACCCTAAACCTAATTCAAAATCCTAAATCTAAATCAAAACCCTAACTTAAACCCTAAACCCTAATCCAAAACCCTAACAACCTATAACAACTTCCCACTCCACTATCACAACCCCAACTACTTCCCACTCCACCATAACAACCTTAACTACTTTCCACTCCACCATAACAACCTCTAACTAACCATAACAACCAATAAAAAACTACCTAACCATTGCTTAACCAAAGAGTTTTCTCTCAACCAGAGCCACTAGAGGAGTCTCAAATTAGAGAGGAAACTCAGAGAGGAGAAGAATTCAATGTTCAGGCCAACTCCGACAAGCTCTGACGACCTCCATCACTACCAACTTAGGTAATCTCTGATCTGTGCTCAATTTTCCTTCATTTAAGCACCCTAAGTTCTCCTTTACCTTCCCTAATCGATTCCAGTAGGTCAAGAGGTTCCCATTGCTGGGATCAGGTAGAGTTTGGGTCGCCGGACGTGATTTTCTGGTGAAGAAAGTGGGGGCACGAATCTATTAAGTGATTCATGCCCTAGTGTTCTCCATCCTCTTGAGCCAAGTCTCCTCTAGCTTCTCCACTCCTTGGGACTCCGTGATGTTTCCTCTGGAAGCCTCCAGGAGGAGCTCGTCGGATGGATAGTCGTCATCTCCAGGGAAGAAGGGCTATAGTAAAACACAATTGGGTGTTTCACTCCTCGCAGCACCTCTTTGACCCCTAGGACACGTTACTTTGCTCTCCCCCAACTCATCAGAAGCATTAGTGCCTCAATTCAAGCCATTATCCTCCCTCGTAGTTACCGTCGCTGGAGCTGAACTGGAGCTTGATCGAGAGGAGGGAGAATGGCACATTTCTTGCCTCTAGATGGAGGAAAATCTTCGTCTCCGCACCCTCAGCCCTCCTGGAGCCCAGAGACGTCGCATCGTTGCCTCTTGAGACTTCTTCTTCCCCGATGCCATCGTTGAAGCAGTGTCGACGGCAAGGGAGGTGGGTAGCCATCTCCGACCATCCAATGCCCTATCCGAGCCACCAGATGTGTTCCACTTCTCTCCATCTTAATCCTAGTAAGCTTGGATGCCAGATCAGGCATCAGGATGGCCTGGAAGGACATCCTAGATGGCCGTCGACGGAGAAGTTCCATCGCCAATAGTCGTCACTCTGTTCTTTTTAAAAGAATAATAAAATAATAAAGTTTCTTTTTAAAAAACTCTGTGCCTTTACTTTTATTGCAGTTAGGTCCTTATTTCTTGCATTTAAGCCCCTACATGAGATTTCAAATTATTTTAATAATAATTTGTTTTGAAGAATTACAGTGTGACCCCTGAATAGTTTTATTAATGTTTTCTAGGCTTTAATATTTGACATAAAATCCTTTGAATTTGTTTTCATTCACTTTAAGTCCAAACTTTGCACAAAAACCCTGGATTTCATTGAAATTATATTGAATGCATGACATTTCTGGCACAATTGCTAATTAAACCTTGGAAATTTAAATTTTTACTCAAAATGTGTTCAAAATTGCATTTTAAACCTTGAACTTTACTGAATTAACACTGAATGCATGTTTTCTAGGGTAAATTTGTAGAACAGCCTTTGAAGATTCATGTTTTCAAACATAAGGCCATTATCTTGCACATTTAACTCTGAATTTCTTTAGAATTGCATTAAACACATGTTTTATTGACAAAATTGCAGATTGGACCCTAGGAATCCAGATTTTGACAAAAAATACATAGTTTTGCACATTTAACCCCCAACTTTTTCAAAATTACGTAAAATGTGTTTTCCTAAGTATTTTTGCTGATTTAGCACCAGAATCTCAACCTTTATTCAAGATATGTTATTTTTGCACAGAAGCCCTTGGATTTTACATATTTCACACATGCTTTCTTTTTGTACATTTTGTTACCCTTTCTCTTGCATGCATCCTCATGCCTCCTTCCTCGTATCATGCACACATTTCCAACTCATTTCAAACTTGATTCTCACATTGTTTCCTAGATTTCTACTGACTTTCACATTTTTTGATTTGATTTGAATTTCCATCACTTGAGGGCGTACATTAACAAGCTTGGCAATACCGACATTGACCTGAATGAGGATTATTTTTGTGACGCTTTTCGAGTATTCCTGATTTTCACGATTTTCCTTATCGGCCAAGGGCGTACATTAAATTGACATTTTCAATGCCTACATTGTCCCTTGGATTATAATTTTTTCCTTTTTATTCATTTCATTTCTTTGATTTGGCATATTTTCGCAGTCATCTTAGGCATGTGCATTCAGAATCGACAAGTATACACAATAGACCATTAGCAAGCAGGAAACCTAGAAAATCGAGTTCTTAGGGCACATGGAGGTGCCTAACCCCTTCCCCATGCGTAACAAGAATCCTTTCACTTTCTCTGTCCCACATTGATTTGTGCACTACACCCATTAGGCACGGAGCATACATATGTTTTCTTCGCCTTGATTTTCTTTAGGTTTTCCATTGTGCTTGGTTTTCCTCGTCTTCCCATTAAATGACTAGGTGGTGACTCCTTTTCCTTATCCTTTTCTTATCTTTCCTTGGTATTTCTGAGTCTAGTCTTCTTCTCTGGATTCACCATTTTCGCCGTGACCGTATCGGGACTCCTCGTGTGCTTCCGCGCACCTTGGAGAGCCATGCCGGGTTCCACTGGCATGGTCACTGGAATTGGCGACTCTGATAGGGATAACCATATTCTAGCTTTTCTTTTTGGTTTTCTTGTGTGTCTTTGGTCTATACACTTTGTGTTTATTTGCTTGTTCTATTTGATTGTACAAGCTTTTTTACACCATTGCTATGTGTGACCATGCCAACCCGAGGAAGTCCCGGTGTGGAGTCGCGCCAGAGGGAAGGAGATCATAGCCATGCCAAGATGGTGAAGGTGCAAGGAAAGATAAAAGAAAAAGAAAAGATGAGTCGCTACCTAGTCTTTTAAGGGAAAGACAAGGAAAACAACAAAAAAGATTGGATGCATGAGGTGTAGATGTGAAGGTAGGATGTCTGCTAACCAGATGATGGGTAAAGATTCCTATTACGCACGAGGAAGGTGTTAAGCACTCTCATATGCCTGAGAAACTCAGTCTTTCAAGTCTAATTGCTTGCTGTAGACACCCCGATTTTGAGGTGACTCATAGATGAGCTTTCCAGATGTTGCATTGGATGTGGCTAACCCTTGAATCCTATTAGCTAAACCAAATCACAACCTATAGCAGGCCCACAGCCCAACTAGAAATCCATACGCCTACCTAGCACACTTAGCTAGCACACCTAGCTATCACACCTAGCTAGCACACCAACCTGGCGCACATACCAGGCGCCCAGCCATTTCTCAGGCTGCTGGCTGCTAGCTTTCCACCTCCCATGGCTGTTACCTCCACCAACGAATATGCCATGGAATCTTCCAGGCTTTTCGTCTACGAGGCTCCTTGCTTTCCCAGGAGTTACCCTTGAGAAATCCCTATATATAGACCCCATAGGCAACCATTTAAGGGGGCTGATCATCTTGAAAGATAGAGACACACACAGCTACAACCAGCCTTCTCTAGAATTCTGCAACTATTTACTTGAGCTCTCAAGCTTTTTCTTGCATCCAGAGATATTCTCAGCCCTTCCAAAGCATCAGGGAGCTTATTATCTTGGGTCTTTCATTGAAAGAACATCTTGGACAAGGTAGGCCCTTCCCACTTTCCTTGAAGTTCTTATTCTTGTACATTGGAATAAAGCATGCTAGAAATTCCACATATGGTCTGATTTTCCTGCGTTTTCATGAGGTTTCTATGATGAATTTACTTGTCCTCCTTGCAAGATGCTCTCCATGCAAATCTACACTTTTGTTTGCAAGCATGTTTACTTTGTTTCTAGCATAAAAATCTGCACTATGTTGCCTATATGAGCTA
>JAMKQA010011839.1:0-13165 GCA_024699735.1 Posidonia australis
GACTTTATTGACTACAAAGCCTTATTAGACTTTCCACCAAGTAATTGCAAATTTACCTGGTCAAACTTTCATCTTCAGCCTACTATGGTTAGGCTAGATAGATTCTTGGTATCCACTGGATGGATGGACAAATATCCAGATTCTTTCTATTTGGGAAAAACTAGGGTAATTTCTGACCACATCCCTATTACCCTGAATACTGCCCCCTATGTCTGGGGTCCCCCTCCCTTTAAATTCTACAAGTCTTGGCTACAAATCGAAGGCTTTTCTTCCTTTATAGAGAACTGTTGGAATAACTCCATATCCAACTGTAATTCAATTTCTCCTGTGGCAAGGTTTGCTCACAGACTAAAATTCCTAAAAAAAACAAATTATTAGATGGATCGGACCTGTAAGGGAGATAAGGAAAAAAGATTAGAGGTTGTGGAATCCCAAATAAACCTCTTAGACTCATTGGTTACTTCTACCAACAATCAGGTCATCTTTCAAAATAAACTGAAAGCACTAAAAGAGGAGCGTTTTATCCTGTTACAAGAGCAAGAAATATATTGGAAACAAAAATCTAGGATTCAATGACTCAAAGAAGGTGACCTAAACACAAAGTTCTTTCATAATACTGTAAAACAGAGGAGGATAAATACTATCCACTCTTTAAGTATCAATGGTATTCCGGAACAATCTCCAATACTAATATCAAAAGAAATTGAAAACCACTTCACGAGGCAGTTCAATAAGCCAAGCAGAACAATTCCCAACCTTGACTGGGATACCTTATTGCCCAACAAAATTGCTGATCCAGAACTTTTGGAATCTGCCTTTACTTTGGAGGAGATTCACTGTAATGTTGGCAACCTTCCTGGGGAGAAAGCCCTAGGTTTAGATGGTTTCTCATTATACTTCTTTCAAAAAATTTGGGAAATATTGAAAGAGGATATCCTAAACATCTTCCAGAAACTTCACGGCAACTCTGATCCAAACTTTCTAACCCACATAAATCAAACTTTCATTGCTGTAATACCAAAAAAGGAGGGTATTAAAGAGGTCAAGGATTTTAGACCTATAAGCTTAGTTAACAGTCTCTACAAAATAATAGCTAAAACATTAGCTTCAAGACTCTCTCCTACCCTTAATAAGGTCATTGACAACTCTCAATGTGCCTTCCTTTCTAGAAGATACATTGGTGACTGCTTTCTCGTGGCTCAGGAGACCATTCACTACATGAATCTAAATGGAATATCTGGCATTATCCTTAAGTTGGACTTTGAAAAAGCTTTTGACAATGTCAATTGGGACTTTCTGTTAGAAGCTTTGAAAGGCTTAGGATGTGAACAAAAATGGATCTCTTGGATCAAAATGTGTATTTCACATGCCAGTTTTTCAGTGTTAGTCAATGGTTCTTCTAAAGGATTCTTTAAGTCAACAAATGGTTTAAGACAAGGTGACTCCCTCTCTCCATTCCTCTACATTGTGGTCACACATGCTTTAAATAGAATTCTAGCCTTAGCATTGGAAAATAATATAGTCTCTGGAATACAGCTACCAAACAACGGTCCAAATGTAATGAATATTCAATATGCTGATGACACTATCCTATTTCTTTCGGCCACTGAGGATAATTTAATAAATATTAAGAGGATACTCTACTGCTTCCAGATTTGCTCAGGGTTGAAAATAAACTTCCACAAATCCTCTATCACTGGCATTGGTATTCAAGAACCCTTTATACAGAGAACCTCGCATATCTTGGGGTGTCAAATTGAAAACTTCCCTATAAAATATTTGGGACTCCCTTTACACTTCAGAAAAGCCAATTATCATGATTGGTTACTTATCATCGAAAAAATCTCAAAAAAACTATCTCTTTGGAAAGCAAAGTTATTATCACTTGGGGGCAGATTAACTTTGGTTGATACAGTCCTATCTACCATTCCTACATATTACCTATCTGTTTTTCACTTACCAACCAAAGTGGAGAAGGACATTGATAAGTTCAGGTCTAGATTTCTTTAGAACTCTCTCTCCTCCTCCACAGCTTGCCACTTGGTTAAGTGGAAATCTCTTTGCAGATCCAAAGAACAACAAGGATGGGGTATCATCAACTTAAGGAACTTCAATAAGGCTTTAAAATGCAAACTACTTTGGCAATTTTTATCAAATGATTACTCTCTGAAATGGAAAGATATTATCAAAGCAAAATATTTAGCAAGGAGAGGTTTAGGGGCCATACTTAACACTTCCAACAATAGATCTTCACCCCTTTGGCATGAAATTAAAAAAAGCTTTGATATCATAAACGGTTTTACCTTGTTTCATGTAAACAATGGGAAAAATACCATCTTCTGGGAAAATAGATGGTGGAATGGAGGAAAACTCAAACACATCCTACCTGATATCTACAGGAGAGCAAAATTTAAACAAGCCTCTGTTGAAAAGATTGTAAGAATCAACCATACAAATCCAAACAACCTTCTGGTTGAACCGTTATCTTTCATTGACTCTGACCTCCTGCATTCTCAAATGGAATTATTATTGGGGATAATTCCTAATGTAGGATTAAATACAAAGGATGATAAGATTATTTGGAAACCTACTAATAAGATCTTCACTGTTAGATCGTGTTATGTTATGTTAAATGATGGTGGACTCAGATTTAAATTCTTTGAGGAAATCTGGAAGTATTGGATTTCACTCAAAGTTAAACTATTTTCGTGGTTGGTTGCTTGTAATAAAATTTTGACCAAAGAAAACTTATGCAAAAGAGGATGGAATGGTCCCACCTTTTGTATTTTCTGCAATAACCATACTGAATCTGTAATGCATCACTTTCTATTTTGTCCATTTACTTACTCCATATGGAATGTTTTTGCAATTTCCCCTTTGTACCCTGTTATACTATCTATAGTAGATTTATTTAATATGCCACCTGTGTTAAAATTTGATCTGCCTGTTATAGGCTCTCTTACCTTTGTGCAAATATTCCTTTGGTCTATTTAGAAGGAAAGGAACAACAGAATTTTCAGGGGCATTCTCAAAAATAAATGTATGATTATTAATAATATTATATCTTTGACTATTTGCTGGGTTGAGTGTTTGGGTGTAGGTTTTGAAAAAAATGAGATTCTGCATTCCTTCACTTCCTTTCAGCACACTAGAGGCATGGATATTGATTCTATGGCTGCAAACTCTGAGCAGCATGCTGGGGATGAAAATGTATCCACCCCAGCTCTTGTGGACGATAATCCCCTTTGATTGACCAAATTCTTATTGGCCATTGTTTAACCTTATTTACTCTGATACTATCTTTTGGGTCTGTAATATTTTTTAAACCTCAATACTTTGGCTCCGTGCTCCTTACCAGTGGAGCTGCGTTACTGTAATATTCTTACAATACTTGGACTTATATATGTGGTTTGCTTTTGAAATATATAAAAAATAGATTACCGATTTCAAAAAAAAAGAAAGACATTGCTCATGTTTGTCTATAGCAACAACCATGTGAATTATGCGACAGTGATTAATGAACTATGGATGTAGCTGTACTCAATGGCCATGCATGTTCATGCTTATGTACAAATTGCTATATTTTCAACTAATTAAGGCACGTAAGCAAAACATTTTTTAATGACCGAGAGATTGGAAAATTGATCTGAGAGAATCCCAATTAAGTAGTAAATAATGTTTTTATGCAGCCAGATCTTCTTGCCACCCATCCAACAGGTCATTCAGAATCTGAACTAGTTTTTATGAAACTACCATACATGATCTATCGACATTAAAGTGCTTCAAACAAAAACAACACAGATACCCCACTTCACCTATTGGTTTAAAAATTCAAAAACATGACCAGACCAAACACTTAATTTATTTCTCTACAGTATTCATCATGCAGGCAACACCCTCTCTAAATCCTTGTATCGTGTTGATTGCAGATTCTATATATTATAATCGGCAGATCCACAATTCACGCTGCAGCATAGGAAATGAGATCTGGTACAGACGCATTGATCACGGTAGGCCATTTCTTAATTAACAATAGATAAAAAATTAACAATAACGATGACTTTAACATGCACATGCACCTGTACCATTTTCTGCAGGTGGCCGTTCATATAGATACCCCACATGCGTTCGCAGCATGTTAGGTATATAATGAAATTCATTATTAATTGATAAAGATATGCCACTACGTTCGCAGCATATGACAACCCGTTGAATGCACATGCTGAATTTTCAACGTTTCATTAGAATGACAAAGAAAAGGACTGCCTTTGTTTTCTACTCCTGTTTGTTTACGATGCTTACCTACAAACGTGTTAGAAACATAAAGAAACCTAACAATATGACACATAACTTGGCTAACTAAGGTCGCGGTTGTTTATCGATCTCAACTGTCTATTTTTTAGGAGGAGGTGAAAAGAGTATATGACAACTTGTTAGAAACATAAAGAAAACCAAACAATAACGATGGCATTTATATTCACCTCTATCTCAAAGTCTTCTTGTCTATGGTCAATGGATCGCAAGCTTATCCTTGGTTGCAGATTCTATATATTATAATCGACAGATCCACAATTCACGCTGCAGCATAGGAAATCAGATCTGATACAGTTTACGCATTGATCACGGTAGGCCATTTCTTAATTAACAATACACAAAAAATTAACAATAACGATGACTTTAACATGCATATGCACCTGTACCATTATCTCTCAAGTCAACAAAAATCATGGATTTGAAGCATATGCTAAACTCGCGACCCATTCATAAGAATAATAAAGAAAAGGACGGCCTTGGTTTTCTACTGGTGAAGACAATTGAATTAAGGCACGTAAGTAAAACATTTTTTAATGGTCGAGAGATTGGGAAATTGATCTGAGAGAATCCCAATTAAGTAGTACATAATGTTTTTATGTAACAAGATCTTCTTGCAATCCATCCAATCCAACCACAACTCATTCTCTGAACTAGTTTTTATGAAACCATACATGATCTATCGACATTGAAGTGCTTCCAACAAAAACAACATAGATACTCTACTTCTCCTACTGGTTTAAAAATTCAAATACATGACTAAGCCAAACACTTAATTTATTTCTCTACAGTATTCATCATGCGGGCAACACCCATCATCATCGTCGATGTAGCTTCCTTGAAATCGTACTTCTCTTTAAGCAGTAAAAATGCGACAAGCATTAAGATCAGGAACCCAAAACTCTGATATGGACTTTGGTTCACTATATCAACGTTGAAGAATCATATACTTAAATCTCCTTGTCATGTAGTCAGCAATATTACCATAATGCTTTAAAGAAATCCGTAATATTACTAAGCTGAAAATACTTGTGCCTGTCGTCCGTTGTAGCAACTCTCTTTCTGTGAAGATATGACGTAGCATCTGCATCCATATTAATGCTATCTCCACCAGCCTGCAAAGCACTCGTGAGAAATGATACATTATTTTCCCTGTAAATAAGAAGCTATTGAAGGGGAAGTGAGAAAAACCAGCCACAAGGATCACATAAATCAAGCAAGTAGCACCAGCGTAACAGTAGCAAGGTGCTTGTTAGTCGACAATTCAAAGTCAAAGCAGGTCCACAGGTGCTATTTGTGCTAACTGATAGTATTATATATTTTGATTATACTGCATATTTGTATACATAAACTGAATAATGCTACTCGAAAGAAATGATTATTTATCTACAAATGGTGTGGTTTACGAAATGATGGGCTTCCAAATAAACTCCCATCATTTTCAGAAGACATAAAAAAACGTTGCAAAGCAAGAATACCTTATTGCGTGCTGTAACACCTGTAAAATTCACATTGTAATTATTTACATCTTATGAATTTTATTTTTCTGGACAGGTGTTACTGTTTCGAGGCCTATTGTGTGGTTTGGTGCTTTTAGACTTGGGTCTCGTGGGCTGGCTTCTTTTTGCGTGTTCCTGTGCATGATTTGGCTCTGTGCTTGTGGGACCCGCTTGCGTGTGGAAATGAGATCTGGTACAGTTTACGCATTGATCACGGTAGGCCATTTCTTAATTAACAATAGACAAAAAATTAACAATAACGATGACTTTAACATGCATATGCACCTGTACCATTATCTCTCGAGTCAATTAAAGTCATGGATTTGAAGCATATGTTGAACTCGCAACCCATTCATAAGAATAATAAAGAAAAGGACGGCCTTTGTTTTCTGCAGGTGGCGACATTACTCATGTCTGTTTATGGCAACAACCAACATATTTATTTATTTATTGTGATATCATCAAAGCTATCAGGAGAATTTGTTCTGATACTAATTCCCGAAGATCAATCTACAATCACCGTCCACTTTCGCTAATGGAATACTGAAACATTAACGGAATCCTCAACGACAACATCAACCATTGTGACACCTATTTCATCTGCTGAATCTTGGATCTCGACTCTTAGCAAGTACTAATTATAGGCACAAATTATATGTTTAGACTATTCGAATTAGATAGAATCTATTTTAAATGACTAAACATGTAGTAAAACCTCAATACAATGTGTATATTGTTATTTTGACAATGATAGCATGTCCAGGCATTATTCTCCATCATGACTTTATTGTTGCAGATGTTAAACGCATGATTTATATCTATATACGATTTGCCATAGAAACAACTCTCATGTAAACAAATCTGTCAATAACTTTTATTTGAAACAAAAATATAGGAACTAAGAAATTAAATACTACTATTTCGTAGGCTTACATTGGTTGGACATGTTAATACTACATACTGGTTACCAAAGGACATGCCAACTTGTTAGGTACCTAAAGAAATCCATTAAAGAAATAGAGATATGTCTTGTTTATTACTTACCTCTTGGTCTTTTAGGCTGCAGCACATGCCAACTTCTTATTGAATGCACATGAAGAGCTGGCAAGCCATTCATAAGAAAGATAAAGACAAAAGGACTGCCTCTGTTTTCTACTTTTCTTATGTTTTTCTGCAAATAGCGACATTGCTCATGTTTGTCTACAGCAACAACCATGTGGGTCATGCGACATAGTGATTAATGAACTATGAATGTAGCTGTATTCAATGGCCATGCATGTTCATGCTTACATACAAATTGCTATATTTTCAACTAATTAAGGCACGTAAGCAAAACATTTTTTAATGGCCGAGAGGTTGGAAAATTGATCTGAGAGAATCCCAATTAAGTAATAAATAATGTTTTTATGCAGCCAGATCTTCTTGCCACCCATCCAATCCAACCACAGGTCATTTAGAATCTGAACTAGTTTTTATGAAACTACCATACATGATCTATCGATAGTAAAGTACTTCCAGCCACTTCACCTACTCGTTTAAAAATTCAAATACATGACCAAGCCAAATACTTAATTTATTTCTCTACAGTATTCATCATGCAGGCAACACCCATCATCATCGTCGATGTAGTTCCCTTGAAATCGTACTTCTCTTTAAGCAGTAAAAATGCGACAAGCATTAATATCAGGAACCCAAAACTCTGGTATGGGCTTTGGTTCACTGTATCAATGTTGAAGAATCATATGCTTAAATCTCCTTGTCATGTAGTTAGCAATATTACCATAATGCTTTAAAGAAATCTGTAATACTACTAGGCGCAAAATACTTGTGGCTGTTGTCCGTTGTAGCAACTCTCTTTCTGTGAAGATATGACGTAGCATCTGCATCCATATTAATGTTAGCTCCACTAGACCTGTCAATTTCTGACACGACACAAACACAACATGATATAACTGTATTTGGGTTTATTCTTTATCATGTCTCGTGTACTTATCGTGTCTATCTGGTAAATACGATTATTAAACGGGTGTTTTCGTGTCTAAGGTAAAAAACCTGATAAGTACACAATAAGTACACGTTACCTAATCATGTATATAAATTATAACTTTTATTATTTTGAATAGGAGATGTTTATGATATGTTGTAGATTTTTGATATTAACGTATGGAACAATGGAACTTGTGAAATATTGTTGAATGATTGGTTCATGATGTATTGATTTATCTTTGATTTTTCTACGTGTACAAAATGTGTAAATGTTAAACGTATACTATATGTGTAATCTTATATTAAACGTGTAACTGTGCAATAAACGTGTACTCGTGTTAATCGGATCGCTATCACTTAAACATGTACTTAACGAGTCATGTTGTGTATACACGCTAACAGACAATTCGTGTTTGGATTTAGTATTAGGTACACGATAATTAAATGAGTCGTATTTGGATTTAACATTTATGTATAATATACATAATTATACACGATACGATAGATACACGACACGATCCATTTGACAGATCTAATCTCCACCAGCCTGCAAAGCACTCATGAGAGATGATACATTATTTTCCCCGTAAATAAGAAGCTATTGGAGGGGAAGTGAGAAAACCCAGCCACAAGGATCACATAAATCAAGCAAGTGGCACCAGCGTAACAGTAGCAAGGTGCTTGTTAGTCGACAATTCAAAGTCAAAGCAGGTCCACAGGTGGTATTTGTGCTAACTGATAGTATTATATATTTTGATTTTACTGCATATTTGTATACATAAACTGAATAATGCTACTCGAAAGAAATGATTATTTATCTACAAATGGTGTGGTTTACGAAATGATGGGCTTCCAAATAAACTCCATCATTTTCAGAAGACATAAAAAAAAGTTGCAAAGCAAGAATACCTTATTGCGTGCACTCCTGGCGTTTTTCCTGGCTTCATCCATAGTCATATTAAAACCATCTACATCAACGGGTAGGCCTCTTTCTTCTGCCATTAACTGATAAAAAACAATGCCATCAAACGGGCACTAATGAATACAATATATGTATGTTACTTTAACAAAACAAATCCTATTGTATGTGCATGCAGATACCAGTCTTATCTACAACTCTACAAGATGATTATTAAGTTCAGTACAGATTTCACTCTTAACTATGAGCAGATTAAACCTAACTCTTGGATACACAGTGCTTTGTATCTTGTTTAAAAACGGTAACATAAAAAAATAGAATTCACAAGAGAAATTTACATACATTGAAGAATGCTGATGCATCCTCTGCAATTGCAGTGTCCCTTGTAACCATTATCGCATGCCGAATAAGCAAAAGCAGCATCAACTGGATGCAGAATTCAAAAGTTATTGCACAAACTTCAACAAAGAGGAAAATGTGACATAACTAAGGCATTTGAGCATAAAATGAGAGCAACAGAACGACAGCAAGCAATGCCATTATTGTGTGTTGCAGAAAGGCATCATACTTCACATCAAGCAACTCCCGCTCTGTTGATGCAATGGCAAGGAGATGAGTATCATAAAGGTGAATTTGTTAGCCCCAGCCGTGTCTAATAAAAAAGTACAAGGAAACAAACTCTCAGTATCAGGCTGAAACCAACACGATACAAGGATTTAGAGAGGAAAAAAAATAATCAATAACTGAATATGTTAGGACCCTATAACACTTATAATTTAATATGTGAAGAAGAACTATTTAATTTGCAAAATTTTAACTGAGTAGGCAAATAAGAGTTTGACAGCAAGTAACTAAGCATGTGGACTGCACGAGATCTATCCTATCTTCGAGTATATTTCTAAAGACGAAGTAAAATAAACATGAAGATAGTGATGTTTATATTGACATTAAAATATATTCTTATGTAAGAAGCACAAATTGAAGAGTAAATGAGTCACAATATGTGCTTAGTAAAGTGTAATATCTAAATAGAAAATTTATGGAATTTTAGTATGACATATCATAACAACGAACTTAGTCCAAAGTAATGTGTTACCTACGATCAACATTTTCTTTAAGTATTGATTGCCTTATGACTATTCTAGACATCTATGGATATTGAAATTGTACTCTTAAATGTAGAACATAATGTTAGAAATACACCTGATTATTTTGATGATTACGCAAATATGTGATAAATTGGTGAAATATTATATAAGTCAAAAATCCTATAAAATTCTTCAAGATCTTCAGCTCATAACAAAAACGACATACCGTCCGTAAAATGGTATACCGTTTCAGTGAAAAACGAAACTTAAGACTGCAGCAACGGCACATCTGTCGACCTTCCGTTCTCACAAAGAGGAAAAGCAAAACGGCATACCATTAGAGAAACGACATACCATTCCAGGAAAAAACGGCATAAGGCATCGGAGTTCCGAAAAGTTACGGAATCAAAAGAAGCACAAAGAATCGGCATACCGTCAGAAAGCGGCATACCGTTCCAGGGAAAAACGGTATACCGAACCAGAAACGGCATACCGAATTGCCCGTAAAATGCAATCTGAAGAAGAAAACGACACACCAAAGGACACCAACGGCATACCGTTAGAGTAACCGTTTGTGAACGTTATTATAGTCGTTAGACACATGCGTGGGAGGCCGTGTAGCTATAAATACCACCCTCTTAGGCCTCTTTTACAGAACAACCTTGCAATACTTGTAATACATAGCTTCTTTTGTCATTCTATTCTTCTCGCAAGCATTCTGTAAAGCTCTCGTTGTAATCAAGCCTTGTGAGAGAAGATTCACGATTTGTAAAGCTTCAAGGAAGGGCTCCAGCTTCTCGAGGCGTCGAGAAGTGGAAAGAGCAAAAGTGGAGTTGGTGGGACTATCAACAAGTAAGTTCTTATTTTGTTTAAGAATAAGGGAAAAATCTCAAAAGGGTCTTGAGGAGTGGACTAGGCGGGATTGCCGAACCACTATAAATCTACTGTGTACTTCAATACTCTTATCCCCTTCTTGTGTTTGTTAATCTAGTTTCATCAAGTGTGCATGATAAGGAGTAATTCATAAATCATATTGTTTATCATTTATTATTGTTGTTAAAATTGAGCATAGTAATATTGAAAATTAAAATACTTTATTCACCCCCCTCTAGAGTAGCCTTTCGATCCTTCACATAAGACCACCTTGGGGGTAATAATCTTACAAATATCTTACCTCTTGATGACTCAAGTTTAATTCTAATATAGAACAAGAAGTTTGCAAGAATATATATGATCTACTTGTTCAGTTTTGAAATTTCCATTAAAAAAGGACAATGAAAAACCAATGGTCAAAATTTACCAGAAGTGTGATCTTGCCACTTTACTTTGCACAAAAAAATGGCTAAAATAACAATATTTCAATCAAGAAACAAACCACTTAAACAGCTGTTTAAAGCCAATATGCTTAAAGACCTGTCGTGTAAAAAACATCTAAACAGCGTTTAAATGGTTGTTTTTCCCCTTTTTTGGAACAAAGATGAACATAAATAATGGTTTTATTTCTTCAATGGTTCAATGGATCCAAGGGTAGCATTTTTCTTATAATTTCAAAGTTTCAAAATGAATCAGCGAATTTTAAAGTTTCAATAAATGAACTAAGATTTGTATGTGTAAAGATGAAAAGGTAAACTACCTTAGTGAAGTGAACAACATCCTAACACTACTAGAAATTCTAGATTTAGCGAGGACATTTAGCAAGGATATGACGAGGACCTATCCTCGTAAAAAAATAACGAGGAAATATAGCGTGACAATAATGAGGATTAGTCCTCGCAATTATATTACGAGGACTTAGCGTGGATATATGCTCGCTATGTCCTTGCCTGTTATTTAGCGAGTAAATAGTGAGATATGTCCTCGCTAAATTTACCCTAAAATTCCAACCGACGGGCCACTTTCCCCTTTCTTCATTTGCCTTTGTCTCTCCTTCTTGTCTTTCCTCTCGTCTCTCCCACTCGGATCTTCCTCTCAATGTGTCCCCATTGATTGCTGCCTCCTGCTCGCTGTCGCCTCCTGTTTGTTGCCGCCTCGTCGTCTCTCCCTCTCACTACATTCTCCTTGGGTGGTCGGGGGTTTTTTCTCCTCCTCATCCCTCAATCGAGCATAACTAGGTCCTCCTTATCCTCGATTGTAACTTCGTCGACATAGCTTCCTCATCCTTCAGCATATCTTCAAGGTTGGTCACTACTCTCTCTCTCTCTCTCTCTCTTCTTTAGGTGGTTAATCCCTAGGAACATTTGGTGCCATGCTGCCATCACATAGATATTTCCATCCATTGTGTTAATTGTTTGCATTTGGTCTGTGGCTGTAGATGACAGAGAAAGTGTAGTTGTTGTAGGATTAATGATTTTAGTGGATAACAATAGAAAGTGGTAATCCTTGCTGCCTGACTAAAATACTTTATTCTGCTGTTTAAATCTTATTATCCTGGTTGCAGTCCCTCTAAGATGTGGCAGTGAAATAGTAAAATTAAAGATATTTTTCTACGATCATGTTTTCTTTTCAAATTTTATCTGACATTCTTCCAGCATATTAAACTTATGCTTGCCATTTGCTAGTATATAATAGTAGAATTCTAAAATATTCACTTTTATCTGAGGTATCTTTGAAGATTTTGAATGTTGGATAAAATATGTCTAATATAGTTTACCATATTGCTATGAACAAAATTTCAGAATCATGTATTTGCATTACCGATTTTGAATTTTTTTTTTTTTTGTTAAAAGTTTAATATGTATTTCATCGGCTTAAAGCCCGGTAAGAAAAACATAGCAATGTATGCAATATTACAAAATTGAAGGCATTTGCCCAAAGAAAAAATAAGTTCCAAAAATTACACCAGCAGGGAACAGTCCAAGAAGAAAGGCTCAGAGGCCCTCAGGAGGCACACTGCCTCTACCAGGGTCAACAGGGGACAAAGAAGCAACACCTGGAGGCAGTCTAGAGGAAGAAGGAATGGAGAGGCATGGAGCATCCTGTTGCATAGAAATGGCAGTCATAAAAGACCTCACCTCATCCTTTTCGAATCCTGCCAAAAGATTGTCTAACCAAAGATTCATAAGAAAAATAATTTCAGCAATAACAACAGTTGCAGATGAAGCAGCATTCCTAAAAATCCTATGGTTTCTTTCTTTCCAAATCATCCAGAGGATGGCTTGAAGCAACATAATCCACCCAGTATATGGCAAATAAAATTTAAGATTTGGCAAAGTAATGAAAAGTTCTGTCACATCTAAATGTCCAGGAAATAAGGGTGAGGAGAGGAAAAAATCCCACACTTTCCTGGCAAAAGAGCAATTCATGAATAGATGATTATTATGCTCAATGCTGACTTGGCAAAAAGTACACAAAGGTGTCCCATT
>JAMKQA010011840.1:0-12010 GCA_024699735.1 Posidonia australis
CCAACTCCACTCCAAATCCTGCCATAACCACACTTCATAGATCGACATCAAGAAGTACACAATCGAAGAACATAAATCTCAGAAAAACCTAAGAGTTAACTTCTCGAGGACAACGTCGAGGGAGGATGGCTAGTAGAGTTGTCCAGACACGGCGTGGAGGATGGTGTTACCTTTAAGCACGCACTGGGTGAGGTAATAGACTCCCCGCACCCTCTTCCGCTAATTACACAATATAATCTAGGTAGCATTTGATATGTCAGAATAGACAACGAAATGCATCGAAGTGAAACGAAAAATGTGAATCAGAATGGAATTCCAACATTTAGTGAAAAAATTCGTTCTAGTGTACTGAACGCAACACTATAGTTTGGATACGGACCGAGCCCAGTGGAGCAGGCGTGAGTGAGCGAGCGATGGTGGAGGTAGAAATCGAGGGCGAAGGAGGTGGAGCAGCTGCAGGAGCAGGGGCAAGTAGCAGCAGTGGGAACGGTAGTTGGAAGGCCAACAACAAGCTGGTGGTATTCCGATTTTCCGATGCAGAACACAGCATGCCAAATGCATCAAACATAACAAGCCAAGTGAAACAACACAACACATTGCATCAAAACGCAAACATCAGAACAAAACACCAAATCAACAGAGGAGGGGGAAGAAAAAGGAGGACGAGGAGGAACCGCAACGTACTTCACATTGTCAAGTTCGGTGCAGACCTGTTGCCACTGTGCAGATCCCCACCGACACTCTCGACAGCAAACATCACTGCGACCACAGTTGGCACCCTCGTCCAGTGTTTGGAGAGCCAGTCCCTCTTCAGGATCCCGGCAGCCGCGTCGTCCCTCTGCTGCTTCCTGGCGAGGACGAAGATCTTGGAGAAGTCGGGGAGGGCGAGGGTGTTGATGGGGGGCTGCTCCGAGTTGAGGAACGCGGAGACCGTCTGGTGGAGATCGAGGCACCCCACCAGTGCCACCAACGTGACAGGTGGCGTCCGGAGCTCCTCTGGGTACTCCTCCATGGTGGATCTGGAAGGCCAACAACAACCTGTACGCATCTCCTCCTCCATGACACGACGCGACGAAAGCAAGTAAAACTAATACCAACAACATGCCATGCACGAAGAAATCTGCCTTACGGGCAGCGCATGGGTTCATGGATGAAGGATGATGTCGACTGGTGCATGAAGCTGATAATAGTGGCCTCTCTCCTGCTCGAGCTTCCTTCCTTCCTCGCCTCTTCTCTTCCAGCTACCAAGGTGGACTGAGCTCCACAAGCTCAGGCATGCACCGGAGTCACAGGTCCTTCCTCTTCGATGGGGATAACTCTCCTCAGAGTTGCATGGCCTCCGGACATGGAAATGGGAGATGGATGCTGGTAGTGGCTGAGAAGAGCCAAAGGAAAGGTGGTCGGAGAGAGGATGGTGGCTGGCTGGGTGGTGGATGAATTCGTGCGGAGGAGGAGGATTTGGAAATGGGATTTTACAAGCGAGAGAGGAAGGAGAGTAGCTGTTACCTTCGTGTCCTAACAACACAATTACTTTTTTTTCGTTTTGTACAAACGAAATCAATGCGTAACACTTTACGATGTTTTTTGAAAATTGTTTCAACTTGATAACATATCTTTGTTGTTTTCCAATAAAAAATTTTCAACGGTTAAGATCTAAACATTCATTTAAGATCAACGGTTAGGATTATGGACCTCATATACAAAAGTGAGGCCAAGCCTCATCTGATAATGACTCTATATATATATATATATATATATATATATATATGTATATATGTATATATGTATGTGTATATATATATATGTATATATGTATGTGTATATATATATATATATATATAAGCAAATTATCAGATGAGGCTCGACCTCACTTTTGGAATGTAAGGCCCATCATCTACTACTGTCCATTTTAAAATGAATGGCCTAAATTTGTTTCTGTATTTAATTATTTTTTTGCATGTGTTGTTAGTTGTATTGATGTGTGAAGAATTTTTTATTACTCTAGATTGATTTTTTCTTAGATTTGATGAAGATATGGAGATCAACTCAACTTGCTACATGTTTCCCTATATATTTTTAGTTTCTCAATAAAGTAAATGTTATAGGGAGATGCTACACACGTTATGGGGAGATGCTACACACGTTTACCAATAAAATAACGTTTTGGGGAGATGCTACACAAGTTATTATTACTGCTACACACGTTTTGAACTTAAAATAACGTCATTAGGATTTTTCTCAATGTCTTTTGACATTCCATACATATTAGTACTCTATATATTTCTTGAGCTTCCACAAGTTAGGATTTTTTTTTTTTTGTCGAATTCTGTATTATTGGATTGGACTTAAAAATATAGAAATCATTACTGTATTTGTGTAAATAAGTTTACGATCTTATAAAATAGTTGTTTTTTTTATTATTACGAATAGTTCTTGAGCTTGCTGTTATTAATATTACTATAGCACTTTTGTCAATTTATTTTTCTTCCTCTCTTGTTCAATCTTATAATGGATTGTTTTTTTTGTTTTGTTTTTTTTGTTACAACAGCATTTTTTATTGACTACATCTGGTGTTTAGTAAAATATTAGAATTTTTTCGTTGACAGTATTATTTAATACTGTTCATCTAGTTACTTTTTATGTTACATTAACGATTCTTGATTTCGTTACTAGAAATATTTTTTGTATTGTGTTATGTCAATTTTCTGATATTATACAATATTGATTTTACGACATCATAGTTTTCAACTTCACACTTCCGTGTTTTTTTTAATGTTACAATTTTTTTCTTATTTTAGTTTTTGGTTTACTACTTTTCCCTATTTTAATTTCAGTGTTATTACACTTTACTGTTTTAATTTTAGTATTTGAGATTTGTGGATATGGTTTTGCAATAATGGTAAAAAGAAAGCCGGTAGGGTGGAGGGGAGGGCAATGAGTCATAGAGGTAGTGGAGAGAGTAGCGAGACAGAGTAGAAAACAATGGGAGGTGAGTCCCATCCTCACTTTTGTTATGTTTAAAGATGTACTTAATTGTTTATATTAATAAATGAATTGATGACTCAACAATTAATATGCATCACATTAAAATACAGTAGATGGACCTAATATCCTAACGTATAAATAATACATAAAAATACTTAATAAATGTTTAAAAACAAAAGAATTCAAAAAAGTTATTTTATATATGCTTAATACCATGAAGAATGCTTTGGTTGATCAAAATATTCTTCTTGTACATAAGTCATATTGTGCTCTTGATGAATTTGTTGACGAATTTGAAACTCTCCACAACACGTAGTTGTTTCAAAACATATGATTATAATATGTCCGATATTCATTGATGAAGTAATAGTATTGTAATATTGGTAGTTGTATTAGGAATCTTATTGATAGATACTGTGGAATTATATATACTGGTTGAGGTTGTCGAGAAATATAAGAATGACTTGGAAGACGTTCAGGTGGTTGCTCTTCATATTGTGTTGAAAGAGGTGTATAATGAAATAGTGAGTTCATATCCCATCTAGTATGTTCGCTTGGAACATAAGAAGATGTAGTTCTTGTTAAATCGTTTTGAGTGCTATAATTTATTTGCTTAACAGAACCACCTCCATAAGAACTATAATCATAAAGATCAATCATGAATACTCAAAGAGTTAAGTGAGTCTAACAAAGATTCTCTTGTATGATCAGGACTACTTCAAGAAACATTTAGTTGTTGATTAGGACTACCTCGTTGTCGATAATAAATTTCTAGTCGACTTCCATGATCCGCATCTTATGTAGCATACGTGAAGACATCCTCTCCTTTAAATGAACTAAGTGGCCTTTGTGTCTCACTTTGTTCTTGTGGCTCTTCTACTATTGATGGGGTTACATCTCTAATGTTACCATCATCGTCATCTGGTGGTTGTATGCCATCATCATCATCGGTGCTACTATCATCCCTTAAGCATGGTACAATAATACTAAAATGGTAATATTAAGCATGAGATAAGTATTACTTAAAGGTAATAAAATTAAATCAACAAATGAAATTGCAAGTCTTCTAAATTGCAAATCTCCTAAAAAACATGAAATTGCATATAAAAACCATAGATCTAACAAATAGAAATACTTCGAGTATAATTATGCCTAATTTTTACAATCATTCCTAATTTTTTTCCAATTTTCTTGATTTTAAATTAATTATGAAATATTCTTATTTTTTTTAAAATTATAAAAAATTACTGATTTTATAGAATTATTATGTCAAATCTATCATCTATGTGATGAATTGAAATATTATTAAGTTAAACCTTTATTTTTTTTTTAATTAATTACAAAATAAATATGAAAATTTCTTAAATAAAAGGAAAGATTAACTATATGACACAGGCTTAAAAAAAAAGAAGAGAAAGGGATGGTTCCTAAATCCAGAAATAAGTTACACTTAGACGGGCTTTGAAAGAAAAAAGAAAGAAAGATTGGATAGCTTTTACAAAAAAAAAAAAAGACAAGAAAGGTTAGAGTTCCAAAATTCAAATATAAAAAATTGGATGGACTTTAAAATAAAGAAAAAGAGTGGACGACTTTTACAAAAAAAAAGGAAGAGACTAGGATGGTTCGAGAGTCACGTGAGCCACAGCCACTACTACTGTAGACTTAAAAAAAAAAAAGGACGACAAGGCTTGAGCAGACAAACCTAAGGATGCAGCAAACAAGGCACCACAAAGGACGACAGACAATACGACAGGTTGGACAACACGATGATGGACCTGGTTGGACGACAGGACGGTGGAGCTAGCATGACAGCAAGGGTGGCATGACGACACGACAGCTGAGCTGGCTGGACGACGAGATGCTGGCGAAGGCACTTGAGGAGAAGAGAAGAAGAGAAAAGACATGATCGACGAACGTTTCGTCCATGTTGTGTTGTCAGAAGGGTAAATCGGCCGATGTGTGTTATTTAGCGTTAAAAAATTCATAGCTTCCACCGATAGGCACCGATACTGTCGACACTCACCGACATTTCCACCAAAACAAGATACATCGCGACATACTGTTAAATATTGTTTCCTTGATTTCACGTACCGAAACGTGTCGACAATGTTTTGCCGACACGAATCGAAATTTGGTTCCATGATCACACCATATTTCATACACGGATTAGTGCTGTATTGTATGGACATGGGTACAAGGGGATGGTACAGGTATTGAGGTATCATAATAGATATGGGATTTATGATACGCACAAATATTTGCAAAACATGGGGTGGTGGCAGCATAGATATGAGAATTGAAATAATAGCAACAAGAAGTAACCCAAGATTAAAAAATGGAAAAGTTACCAGCCATCTCTTCCCCATGTTCTCACATTCCCATCATAAGAGCCTGAAGCAAGCAGCGTCCCACCTCCCTGCACTCAGAGCAAGAACATCTATGCTGTATTATATGTTATTCTGATGTAAGAAAAAAATAAATGAGCAGCAGAAATCCAACAAATAAAAAGAATGAAAGCACAATGAAGAAAATGGAAGCTAACAGAAAATGGCAAAGAACAGAGTTGCTGACTATTCAAAAAAATAATAATATGACAAACTCACTTTCCAATCTAGCGTAGTGACAACTTCACTCTTTTCATTTGTTCTTCCCTTGAAATGTTTTAGGACAAATGCATTAGGAACTCCATTCTGTGTTTTAGAAGTATTTGGGCCATGTGAAGGCACCAAATTCGTGCAGTTGAGTCTCCAGACCTATTAAACACAAAATAGTATAATTTGTCATTGATCACTATTAAAGACATGCCTCAAACAAGACCACAAACCTTTTACACAAGAAGAACTAAAGACATCATTTGGTATAGCAGCAAGAATTAGCCTCTTGGCCAAATTTGGTTGTGGCTTGTTGCCACGTGGCTAACATGTAGTGCCATGCAGCTGCACAGCCAGATTAATCATTCACAACCACTTCTATCCATACGACTAGACAATTCCGATAATCCAAACAATGCCATTTTATCCCAGTCAAACTAGCTACTTAATTCAATCTAAGAGAGTTTTTGAGCTGCTGGTGTGAAATATTTAAATATTAAATTGCACAACAGACATGAAAATTACAGTGGTGAACAAGGTTATCAAGGCAAAAAGCAATGTCAGGAGGATGAGCCTCCAAAATGCCAGCGATGGGAGGCAAGAGGTGACAAGTGAGGCATTAAATTATAAAATAAATGTATAAATATAATACCTTTAAGAAAGAGACTGATGAATATACAACTAATACATACCACCCTCAACTACAATTGTCAAGTAGACTGTAATGTTCAAACTTCAAATATAGATAAATTAAATTAAACATAGTGCTGCATATGTTCAAAACAATGATTAAAATGAGAGAAATTGTGAAAATCAAAAGTGATTATTAAATTCTTATGGGTTTCCACTTAAAATAGTGTGCAAACAGTAATTAAAATTAAAAAAAGAGAGTGACTAAAACTAAAAAGACAACAGCTTCTTTAGGATGGAAAAAATGGAAAAGGGGAAGACAGATGGGCTTCGAAATGATCCTGTTCCATCTAGTGCCACTTGCACCAGAGTTGATCGAGCAACTGCGCAACTTAAGAGGCAATTGCCTGGCTGAACTGGATCATCCCTCTATTAGGCCTAGCCCAGGAGTATGAAGGGAGATGCCTTAATAGCCTATGTGGTATAAACTCAAGCAAAGTTGATCACTACCAAACAATGTAGAAAAGTATTAGACATCTTAATAATAGCTAAAATATACAAAACAACCATGCCATAATCCCTTTCTGTCAGGTTGCCAACATGAATCTCTTCTCTCAATTTATTTCTCTCTTGCGCTTCCTACCCAACTCCCTCAATTATATCATGTGTGATTATGTCTTTTTCATTATTTTCAACCATGAAATTTAAGGCCCGCATCCACCTATTCATTCCATCAACATTAACTAGTTGCCCTTTCTCATACCATGCACCAAGGACTATCATGAATATAACCAAACCACCTTGCATGACTCTCTCACATTATCATCAACTTGCTCTACCGCACCTCTGTGCAAAATGAATTCATTTGCTGATTTATCTTTTAAAATACTCCCCTTCATCCATCCCATTGTACTTTTTGAATATGTTATTTTTTAATTGCCAAAAATCTCTACCATAGGCGTAGTTGATCATGTAGAAGTTCTATAAAAATTTTCTTTTAATATGATAGGATATTATTTTATCCCATAAAATTCCAGAAACACTTCTTCACTTGATCCATGCTGCTTTAATTCTACATTCAACATTCTTTTCTTTTTTTTGGTTTTTTGATGACCCAAAATCACCCAAACTCACCACCATAATTGGATGGCGTCTGTAGACCCCAAATTTGGACTTCACGTGCAACATCCTATTTAATAGCTTCATTTTAACTAATTGTGAATACCAACTATCTCCATCTATCAACTTTAAGAATCCTAAGTCCATCTAATCTAATGTTACATCCCTTTTCTATTTCTTTGATCATTATGGTTATATGAGGTAAAAGAGATTCAAAAAAAAAATTATTGGACCCAATGGGACTCCTATTGAAGCTTGGAAATGTATCAGTGAAATTGGGATAGTTTGATTTACTAAAACTATTTAATAAATCTTATTTTTAGGAAAACTATTTTATGATGTCATATAAACAAATGATGACAAAAAATAAAGTATCCAAAACTGTAAGACACCATACCAACGTGTTGTAATCATAGAATTAAGCGTTGATTTCATATCGAACTTTAATCCAACAAAAATAGAAAACGTATCGAACATCAGTGTTGAAGGAAACATGAAAAATTTACGAAAGTCTATGAAAATGATAAAAAAAAAACTTTAAATTTTAATTTAAAACTCTATAATAAACTAAAGTAAACAATAATCTACATCTTAATTTGTATTTGGAACATTTTTTCTTACACAGTTTAATGAAAAAAACTGACTTGTCTTCCACACTTTTGAATGGAGTCATTAGAGAAGAAGTATATGTCAAACTATCGGGATTCTAAGATGAGTCTTGTCTCAATCATGCTTACAAATTAAATAAGACATTATATGAATTAAAACAGGCCTTTAGAGTATGACATGATAAATTGAAAGGATTCCTGAGAGAAATTGATTTTTCAATTGAATTGATTGACACCATCCTTTTTATAAAGAAAGAGAACAATGATATCCTAATAATTCAAATATATGTTGATGACATAATCTTTGGATCCACAAATGAAACTATGTGTAAAGGCTTTGCTAATACTATGCAAAAAGAATTTTAGATGAATATGATAAAAGAATTAAATTTCTTTCTAGGCTTGCAAATAAAGCAAAGTGAATATGAAATTTTCATTAATCAAGAAAAATATACAAGAGAATTGTTGAAAAAATTATAAATGAAAAGTACAACGATAGCTAAAACACCTATGAACACATCTACTAAGTTGGATAAAGATGAAAATATACAAAGAGTGGACCAAAAGCTATATAGGAGAATGATTGGATCTTTATTGTATTTAGTAGTCAATAAACTTGATATAATGTTTAGTGTATGCATATGTGCTAGGTTTCTGACATCACCAATAGAATCCCATTTAACAGTTGTCAAACGAATTTTTAGATATTTACAAAATTCTAAAGAATATGGTTTATTTTATCCTAGAAATTCAAATCTTAAATTGATTTGATATAGTGATGCAAACTTTACGGGATGCAAAACCGATAGAAAAAGTACTAATGATACTTATTAATTCTTAAGACACTCCTTAGTATCATGGTTTAACAAGAAACAAAATAGTGTTGTCCTATCAACTATTGAAGTAAAGTATATTACTGCTGCATGTTGTTGTACTCAAATTCTATGGATGAAACAAACACTTAAAGATTTTGGTCTTGTTTATTCAACCACACCTATATATTGTGACAACATTAGTGCAATCAATCTATCTAAGAATCCTATTCATCACTTAAAAACTAAACATATAGAAGTAAGACATCATTTTCTTAGAGATCATGTTATAAAAAATAATATAAAATTAAAATTTATTTCCACAAAAGACCAACTAACCAATATATTTACAAAATCCTTAGATGAACATCAATTTATTAAAATTAAAAGGGACTTAAGAATATGTGAAATTTAAGATATACTACAGAAGAATTCTAATTCGGTACAATGAACAATTTTGATTGTCGAATTTCTCTAATTCAATCTGTCGAATTATTTCGAACTATCAATTTTTCCTATCTTCAAATTTCAAAACTTCCCTAACTCGGTCTATCGTTTTGGACCGATCGACCAAAAATCTTTGTTTCGGTCTACCACACATTTTCAATCTGCTGAAATTCTGTCAAAATTATCAGAAAATATCTATTTTGGTCTATCATTTTTATCCAATCTACCGAAATCCCCTGTACCAAAATTTCAAATATGGTTAGTTTCGATTTTCCAAATTAAGAGACGGTCTACCGACAAATCCTGATTCGGTATATTGTTTTATACTGGTCCACCGTTTCAAGCCCTAAAATTAAAGAAAAATGGCATACCGATTGTTATGAGAGAAAACCAAAAAGTTCTCTATTGATTTGTGAGGATTACATATATATAGGTATTAGACACCCCATGGATTTATGGATAACCAATAACTCGTTTAACTATAAAATATATCCTCACTTATTCTAACACTCCTCAAGTTGGAGCATACATATCAACCATGCCTAGCTTGTCACATAGAAACTCAAACACACCCATTGCAAGACCTTTGGTGAATATATCAGCTACTTGCTCTGAAGAATGTGTATATGGAGTAGATATAACTCCATTCATAACCAGATCTCTCACAAAATGGCAGTCAACCTCAATGTGCTTTGTTCTTTCATGAAATGTGGGATTGTTTGAGATAAAAATCGCAGTTTGATTATCACACCTCATAGACATAGGTACCTCAACATCACATCCAAACTACTCAAGCAGTGACTTTACCCACATCATCTCACACGCAGTCTGAACCAGAGAACTGTACTTCACCTCTACACTAGACCTGGACACCACATTTTGTTTCTTGCTCCGCTAGGTGACCAAATTGCCTCCCATATACGTACAAAAATCGAATGTGGATTTTCTATCACCTTTATCACCTGCATATCCTGAATCTGAGTAGGCCTCAACTCTAATGTGATTATTTTTCCTGTATACCTGACACCCCTTTCACATAAGATAAGACCCGAAGAACACCTGTCCAGTGTACCCTCCTAGGCTCATGCATAAACTAGCTCAGAAGACTGACTGCATAAGAAATATCAAGTCGCGTCACCGTCAAGTAAATAAGTTTGCCAATCAACCTAAGGTGTTGACTAGGATCTTCCAGTAGCTCTGAGTTGCTATCCCAAAAAGACGGTGACTGCTCGATAGAGGTGCTTTCTGGTTTGCATCCCAGAAGGCTTGTCTCCTCTAAGAGATCTAATACATACTTCCTCTGTGGTAGAACCATCCTACCATGTCCATATGTAAACTCGATCCCCAGAAAATAACGAGGCTTTCCCATATCTTTGGTCACAAAGTGTCTGTGAAGATGAGCCTTTACCTCTGTAATTCCTTCTGTATCACTCCCAGTCACTAGAATGTCATCCACATATACAGCCAGTATGACACATCCACGACCTGTGTGCCTATAAAACACTAAGTGGTCAACTGCACACCTCTGAAAGCCACCATCAAGTACCACCTGGCTAAACTTCTCAAACCACGCCCTGGGACTTTGCTTTAGCCCATAGATAGCCTTCCGTAATCTGCATACACAACCCTCCCGCTGAGCAACGTACCCCGAAGACTGCTCCATCAAGACTGTCTCAGTCAGATCGCCATATTGGAAGGCATCTTGACATTAAGCTGGCACATATCCCAGGATTTATTCAATGCAAGAGACAACAACACCCGAATAAAATTGAGACGAGCAACCGATGAAAGAGTTTCCTCGTAATCGATGCCATATGTCTGAGTAAAATCCCAAACAACCAGTCTAGTCTTGTATCTGTCAATGCTGCCATCTGCTATGTATTTGATAGTATACACCCACTTGCAGGTGACCACTGTAGCCCCAGCAGTGCGGGCCACAAACTCCCATATGTCACGACTAGTAAGTGCCGCAATCTCCTCATCCATAACAGCCTTCCAATGTGGAAGAGAAAGTACCTCCTCGTAATTCCTGGGAATGGTCAGAGAATGGATAGACAAGGCAAAGCTACGGAAACGAGGGTGTACAGCATCATAAGATAAAAAAATGAGAAATATGATGAATAGTACATGAACGAGTACCTTTTTGAAGGACTACAGGCATGTCTAGACATGGAATTCGGGCCGGGCCTAAACCGGGTCGGGCCGGCCCGCTGGCTGGTCTAGGCAGGGTCGAGCCGACTGCAACAACCCATGGGCCCGCATGTAGGCCGGGTTTACGGGCCAACGAGCCGAGCCGGTCCATCGGGCCTAAAAATATATAATAAAACAATATAATAAAAAATATATATTTTTTTTAATATTTTTCTTTTTTTGAAATACATAAAAAATACAAAAGATATTTACATCATTTGTTTTACATTTTTATCCAATTTTTACATAAAGAATTATTCTTTTAAGGAGTCTGTTCTGCCTGTTGAAGTTGATGTCGCATTATCGTCTTCTTCTGATTCAGACTTTAAACTCAAATCTTGAAAACGATCAACCGCATCGTATCAATCTTTTAAGTAGACGGAGGCTTCTACAGACTTCCCCGATAATCTACATCTTTTATCATTTAATACTCATTTTCCTGCAGAAAATGCAGATTCCGATGCCACAGTTGACGCCGAAATCGTTAGTAAATCTTTTGCCATTTTTGAAACTATAGGAAACCTAATAGCTGTAGTAGACCACCAATTTAATATATTTAAGTTATCTATTTCTAAATCACTAAAAGCAATTGGGGATTCTAAATAATTATCTAATTCATTATTTGTAC
>JAMKQA010011841.1:0-13003 GCA_024699735.1 Posidonia australis
TTTTTTTTTTTTTTTTTCGGCCGGGTTGGCTCGACCCGTTACTTTTTTTTTTTTTTTTTCCGCGGGCCGGCCCGACCCGACCTGTTTTGGCGGGCCAAACTGGGCCTAGTCCGCGGGCCTTGGCGGGCCTGCCCGTTTGGCCCTACACGGCCCGCGGCCCGCGACGGGCCTGGCTTGGTCCGGCCCATGACTTTTTTTTCCAGGCCCGAGCTGGGCCGAGCGGGCCTGGGCCGGCCCAACCCGTTTTCCATGTCTAGTTAGGGCTGTTGTTGAATTTAACCTGTAATTTTCAAACTTATGATACTTTACTCTTGGTATGTAATTTTGATACCATCTCTTCTTAATTGTGGTTCCATAGTCAAAAGATAATAATTTAATCCCTAAAGTTGGGGAATACTTCGTTGAGACTCTAGAGTGAGTATATCTTGCATTAGCTAGTTCACCCATAAGGTTGAACCATAGTCCTCTAGACTACATTAGGGTGGGTACAGTTCGATTTGATTCGATTTGTGACAAAATCACAAACCAAACCATATAATTCGGTTTGAACAATTTTCAAACCGAACCGAACCATTTTATCTATTGAAACCGAACCACCGAACAATTCAAAATCGGTTCGGTTCGGTTCGGTTTGTGGTTTAACCATTTAATAAAACATATAGAAAAAAATAAAATGTTGATAATGAAAAATGAAAGAATATAACTTAATATGAGATATAATAACAATAACCACATCTAATACTACAAAATTTTAATAGAAATAACAATTCCTCGTAATATGAAATTTTCATCATGTTATGATAGAATTACAGTAGTGAAGCTTATCGACTACAAGAATCAAATATAAAACAGTTTGGTAAAAGATACATAAAAATGACCAAAAACGTTATTATTTAACTTCCAATAACAATCAGTTTAAAAAATAATCTAGTAAAAGATACATAAGAATGAATATGATTCGAGTTATGATTCTAAAAGATACATAATTATGTTCTTTTAAAAATTTAATATACGTATTAACATATATATTTATATTGGGTTCGGTTCGGTTAAACCGTCCATGAAATCACAATTGGAGACATTTCAAATTCAACTAAACTACTGAATTTGAAAAATCGAACCAAACAGTTAAAAATGATTTAGTTCGGTTAACCAATTTGAACGATTTAGGTGTCCACCCCTAGACTACACCAGCCCACACATTACAGGCATTCAGATGAGCTATACCACTTCGGCCCATCAAATCACAGGCCCACCCACATTCTGTTTTCACTGATCTGCATGTCATCCAAGCCGCACGCAGTCTCAACCCACAAAGTCTAGGGTTTCTCACCTCCTCTACTCCTCCTCCTCACCTATAAATAGCTCCACACGGTTCTCCCCTACTCGGCATCTCTGTTGTCGCCCTCTCTACTCTCGCCGCGTTGGAACTTTTATTTTCCCGCTTTGATTTCGTTTTCAGCGTCGACATACTGATTACCGGCGACCGGATCTCCCATGGCCGCTGCGTATGAGGCGACGCCATAGCCATGTCAAATCTCCCCTTTCCCGCCCCTATCGTTCTCTAGACCGCCGTTGACGGGTCTCAAGAATTGGTGGGAGTAGGAGAAATCTCGTCTGTTTTCTTTTTTCGTAGTTTTCTTCGTTGTCCTTCTAGATCTGGTGTAAGATGGCGTATTTGGGAGGGTTTGCGAGGATATGATGATCCTTTCCCCGAATGATCGACACTGAATATACTGTGCGACCTTTTAGTCTCCATCTCTTCGGAGGTGGAGCCCAAGCCAGGACTCTGATCCTTCGTCTCCTCCATCACTGGACTCTATGTCAGACGTGTTCTTCTGTTTTCAAGCTCTCTCTCTGTTTTCTTTCTTTAAATGTTGCTTGGGTTAAATCTTCACGTGGTTAGCCAAGACATGCCTGGTTTTCTCATTGTTTTCCCTTTTTTAGTTCTCTTTTCTTCGGCAGTTTTTTATACGTCAGCAGTTTTAGATTCGCAGAAGGATGAGTGGGGGAATTTATGTGGGAGATGATGACCCTTTCCCCAAATGATCGACACTGAATTTACTGTGCGATGTTTAGTAGCCATCTTCTCGGAGATGGAACCAAGCCAGGAGTCTGATCCTACTTTTCCTCCATTCATGGATATTTCATTCTGCTTTAATTTTTCTATTTTAGTGTTTGTCACTGTTTTTTCTATTTTACTGGTTTCTGTCTTAATTTCCTGATCATTATTAATTTCTTTGAGCAGATATTTAATTTAAATGTATTCGACAATAAAATTCTACTTGAAAGTGTTGACAATAAAAAGTTTCTAAGTTTCAATTGATAATAGAGGATTAATTTTTTAATGTCGAGTTTACCTCTTATTTTCACCCCTTTTAGTTATAAGATCTTATTGTCTTCACGGCTTTGAGTCCTCTTCTGATGTTGTTGAGCCTTCTTTTGTCGTCGAGCCTTTAAATCGTTGAATTTTTTTATATTTTCATAACGTCCCTCACTTCCTAATATCATCTCAATTTTTTCTTATGTTGTCGAAAATTCTTAAACTGTTGAGAGCATCACCTTAAACCATCTTACCTTTACATTCCTTAATCATCAAATGTATAGTCATTGTCAACCATCTTGACGCCTTTGTCACCAAAATCTTATTTTTATTGCTACTAAGGTGAGAGATACCTGGAACATTATTTTTAGAATCTATTTTGACATGTATATATATATGAAACATGATTTTCAAAATTTATTTTGATAAATTTAATTGTATATGTTTATATGAAATCTGATATCTTCTTAGTAATCATATCTTATATATACAATCATGTCTAATATAAGAAATAGTTATATCTCATATAAGCAAAAATCTTTTTCATTTAAGAAGAAATTATGTCATGTCTCATGTAATAAGAAATTATGTCTTATGTTTTATGAGAAATAAATAGAAACAAAATTAGGATACTTATAATTTTAAATATTCAATACTAATGTTATACAAGAACATATAAGCAAGCATTTATTAGCTATCTTTATCTCATTTAAAATAAAGAGATAGCAAGTATAATAATGCAATCATTTCTAAAATCATGATTGCATAAACTTGATTGATTGTTTATATAAATATTAATATATAATTTGAGATATAGCAAGCATGTAATTATATATTACTAAAATTGAATCAAGTTTCATTTAAGAGCATTTATATTTCTTTTGACTTAAATAATGTTTCATGTAAGGTTCTCTAATGTTATTGGCATCATACACAAAAATTAATTAAAATATATTTAGATTATCTTAAAAATTAATTGATATCATATGAAATGCATGTTGATCATATAATGCACACTTATGCTTATATCACACCTATCATATTAGAATCATATTTCTTATGTTTTTGCACAAATCACACTTATGCAAGTAGATAACGTTTATATCATTTTAAAGCGAGTGGAATCATACTTCTTGTAATTTCTTATTGTCGTCTTCAATCATCGTTTTCTATTGATTGACATTTTAATCTTCATCTATTTCATCACAAGAGAAACAAATTAAATGAAACTTAATATGACTAAATTGAAACTATATTAGACTTTTTTTAAATATAATTTTTAAAATTAAATTTGTAAACCATTGATGTATAAAGAAGAGTAAAATGTATCTTTCACTAAATTATTGCAATTATCAGCAATCATATTTCATGTGAGCAATTAAAATGGATTCTATAAATCTTGTCTCATGTCTTTTGAAATCATGTCTCATGTGTTCTCAAAATCATCTCGTATGTATCTAGAAATTATATTTCATGTATCTAAAAATCATATCTTATGTATCTAAAAATTATGTCCATGTAAGAAGAAATCATATCTCATGTGAGAGGAAATCATATCTCATGCAATCATATATAAATAAAATTTATTAAAATAGATTCTGAAAATCCTGTTTTATGTAAACATATGAAAATAGATTTTAGAAATCATGTCTCATGAAAAATAAACGAAAACAAAATCATGATACCATTGATTTATTAGGAACAACAAGATAAGCTGAAGTAAACTGTGTGGAAGTTTCTCTTAAATGCAATAGAGAATAAAGATAAATTGATTTCATCTAGCATATCTAAACAATCAATTATCATCAATCACATAAGTCTCATTATAGTTCCTTATATTCAATACTAATGCTATGTAAGAACATATAAATAATAAATTATCAGCAATCATATCTCATTTGACACAATGAGATAGCAAGCACATCATGTAAACATATCTGTTTCTATATATATATATGTGTGTATATATATATCAAATATATTATTTGTGAGTTTTCGCTATGTAAAGAGTCATGTACAATATATATATATATGTATATATATAGCAATCATATTATTTGGATATAAAGCTTTTCATCTTTAAACCAAGAGGTATGGTAGTCCACAATATTTTCATGATATCTTGCATTCAAGAAGTTATTTTTGTGATATCCTACATCCAAGCCGTGAATTTGTTCTTTTTAAGCAGAAAAAAAGGAGAAATAATTTGTACCATTGAAGTTTTGTGTACATCCTAATATAATTACGTGCGCAAATCCTAGGTAATTATCTATTGAATGAGCAAACAAAAAGTAAGATAAAAAAGGGGAAAAAAATAGTAAATAGAAAAAGTTGATTAACTTGAACAGTGTTCATTTTTTATTTTTTTTTAAGAAGAGGAAGAGGGAACTAGAGAGGAGGAAGAGGAGGGTGATAGTGGCTAGGAGGGAGCAAGAGGTGTTGCAGCGACAGGTGGGGTTGGGGCGGCGAGAGGAAGAGGAGGAAAAGGGAGCAAAAGAAGAAGAAGAAGAGGAGGATGATGGTGGTTAGCAGGGAGCAAGAGGTGTTGCAGCAACGAGAGGGATAAGGGCGATGAAGGAGGGGGAGGGAGAGGATGAGGGATGGAGTATGGGGAGGAATAGGGATGAGGGATGGAGTAGGTGGAGGAGGATTGGTGGCGTTTAAACAAATAAATCACAAATACAACTTGCCAAAAAGTACAAATAAAGTAATAAAGTATTTTATTTTTTTTGACAATAAGTAATAAAGTATTGTTGATCAAATACCCTATGTAAGTAATTGATGGCATACCTTGTGCAGGTATCTGTGCAAACACTTTCTCAATTCGGCAGCAAAGAACACTTGTCATTTTTTTTAAAAATATATTCCTGAGCCTGTGGACTATGGAACATTGTGCAGAATTAAATGACTACTTATCCACATAAACTGTCATCTAGACCACATAGCCTATGATCACTTACATTGCATTTCCCTTCCACACGACTTATGCAAACACATCTTTTAACAACATGGTTTGGACTAAAAGATAAGTGCAAACTCAAAGACTCTTTAATTTCATGTTTATGTCGAGTCGTATTTGTACCAAGGCATCAGTAAAACTCAATAGAAACTTAAAGAAAACCATTAATTCAACAGCGAAATAAAATATATATAAAAATCTTACTTACACCGTCTATAGTGAGCAAACACCATAAGCCGTAGAAGATGAATAATTGGCAAAATGCTTGCAAATTACTAGGATATGAATATTTTTTCAAGAATAATTTTGAAATTAACAGACCTAGATCAGGAAGAAACCGTAATGAAGACAAATTCTCAGGAAGACATTGGAAGTTAGGAAACGAGTTTTGTAAAATATATTAATGCATTAAAAAAAGATTATGTGTGAAAACTAGAATAACACTACAAAATTAACAACAATGCACAGTGTGATCATAAGATAACTCAAGAGGCTAAACATAATAGTATAATACTATTACAAATGTTTATGATCGTAGCTCAAAGGCATAAAAACAAAAAACCTACACTATACGCAACTCAAAAGATAACTCAATTATATTAGTGGCGAATCTTGTGATTGTTTTTTTGAAGATGAGGGGAGGGACGGTGAGACTTGCTTAACATGCTACTCAAACCTTACCATATTGGTTTTATCTTTGTAGATTAGACTACAGCATTTTGGACCACATTATCAGATTAAATATTCCTCAAGCAATAAAAGTGACTGGGGACCTACTTCTTGGGAAGGCTCAAATCACCATTCTTTGATAATGACACAATGTACCTTATCTGTTAATACTTTGTCTTAACATCGTCTTGTACTAGTTGATTTTTTAGTTACCGTGTAAACTCCACTCCCTATCAATGTTGTCAAAGAAATCCACTAAATTCAATCACAAATTGCAAAAGAAAAATAAAAAAAATACATTAACGTCTTAGACGTAAAGGTATTCACTGCCTCTACAGAAAGTAGTTTTCTCCTACAACAAATTGGAAAACTGAAGTGCTATAATTAGTTTCTGTCTTTTCTATCTCTTTTATGTTTTTTTATAGTCAAATAGATTTACATGTAAGTCTTGAGGCTTCCTATGGATACCATATAAAGAAGTACCTCAAAAAGTATAATTATTGTTTATTTCCTTCTTTAAACAAACATAACATTCTATTACCTTCTCTTGCATTGTTTTAGTAGGCTTTAGGATCTAATTAATTTTGGGGTTCCCTTTGGTATGTGTTTTGGTTTTCTTCATTATTATTCATACTTACTCCAACTTAGAAGTTACAATACACAAAATGTACAGTACTACATACATCTCATAATAATATCCAAAATAACCAAAAAAAATAAAATCCCAAATACAATTGGTCACTTTGCAATACATGTATCAGTTAGCAATATTATTCCAAGCCGTCGCTTTACAATTAATAAAATCTATAAACTACAAATATATTTCACCATATATATTAAAAATGCATAAAAATTTCATTACACTCTCAATATTTTGACTTAAATGGCTTCCTAATAATCACCTTATTTGATACATATATCGTGCGTGCCTACTTCACTAGTCTCATTAAAAGTGAAACAAGTCTCATGTAAAGAACAATAATATCTCATTTGACTTAAATAATGTTTCATGTAAGGTTATCTAATGTTATTGACATCATACACATAAAAATTAATTAAAATGCATTCAGATTATCTTAAAAATTAATTGATATCATATAAAATGCAAGCAGATTATTTTATGCACACTCATGTTTATATCACGCGAATCATATTAGATAAAAGAGGAATCATACTTCTTATTGTCGTTTTCAATCGACAACATTGTTTTCCTATTGATTAACATCATAATCCTCATCTATTTTATCACAAGAGAAATAAATTAATTGAAACTTAATACGACTTAAACTAAATTATATTAGCGTTTTTTCAAATATAATTTCCAAAATCATATTCAAAACCATTGATGTGTAAAGAAGAGTAATATGTATATCTCACTAATCTAATGCAATTACCAACAATCATATCTCATTCGAAGTAAAGAAATAGTAATCTGAAAATCATGTCACATGTATCTAGAAATCATATCTCATGCATCTAAAAAGTAAAAATCATGTCTCATGTATGAAGAAACCATATCTCATGTAAGAGGAAATCATATCTTATGTAAGTATATACAATCAAATTTATCAAAATGGATTTTGGAAATCAAATTTCATGTAAACATATCAAAATAGATTCTAGAAATGATGTTTCATGTCTCATGAGAAATAAACGGAAACAAAATCAAGATACCATTGATATATTAGGAACACCAAGATAAGCTCAAGAGAACTGTATGGAAGCTTTCCCCTTAAATGCAATAGGGAATAAAGATAAACTGATTTTAGCAAGCGTATATAAGCAATCAATTATCAACAATCATATAAGTCTCGATATAGTTCCTAATATTTAATACTAATGCTATGTAAGAACATATAAGTAATAAATTATCAGCAATCATATTTCATTTGACATAAAGAGATAGCAAACATATCTAGATAGACAATAATGCATTCATAATTTTTAAAATCATGATTTGATAAACTTGTGTGACCGTGCCTGACCCAGGGATCTAACGCGTGGTCGCACCAGAGGGAGGAAGCCACAACCATGCCAGGATGGCGAAGGTGCAAGATGGGATAAGACAAAAAGGAAAGGAGTCGCCAACTAGTCTTTTAAAGGAAAGACGAGGAGAACCACAAACAAATCACAAAAGATGAATGCGTGAGATGCAAATGTGAAGGTCAGATATCTACCAATCAGAGGATGGGTATGGATTCCTATTACGCACGGGGAAAGTGTTAGGCACCCCCGTACGCCCGAGAAACTCGGTCTTTCGAGTCTAATTCGCTTGCTAGAGGTTAGATGAATGCTTGCTAAGCTTAGATCGTGCTCTAAACATACTAATATGAATGTCAAGACAAGACTGGATGGATGTGCAAGAGGGTATGCGAAAACCGCGAAGAAATCCACATGAAATGACGAAATCACAAAATATGATACTACAAAGAAAATCACATGAAATGATAAGGTTCTAGGCGAGAATGGCTCGAAAAATCATACAGGTCTCAAGAATGTCAAAAATGCAACTGATTCAGGTTGTCCGAATCAAAGAAAGCATCACAGAAATCAAGATGGAAAAATTACAAAGAAGTCCGCATAAAATAGGAAAACTGTGACATGTGAAGAAGTTCACATAAAATGACACTGTTTTTGTAAAGAATGGTTCAAAAAACCACACCAGCGTCAAGGGAATAAAAAATACAACAGACCCAAATCATTAGAAGTGTAGAAAACACAATAGAAATCCAAACGGAAAAATTGCAAAGAAATCCACATAAAATTGGCAAATGGTGACATGTGAAAAAAATCACATAAAATGACTTGTAAAGAATGATTCAGAAAACCATACTGATGTCAAAAAGATAGACAGTGGCGTCAACCTGAGTCATCGGAATCATGGAAAAGATCGAAAAAATCAAAATGGAAAAATAATCCGTGTGGGGCCAATGTCGGCCTTCAGGCCTGTTAATGTACGCCCTCGGGCGATGAAATCCAAATTAAATCAAAAAATTCCGAAAATGTAGAATAAAGATAGTCAAATTGAATATCAAACGAAGGAATCTGAAAACAGATAGGCGAAAAATCCATAGAAAAATCCATGAGATGCAGACTTATTCAAAAAGGATGAACCAATGTGCAAATACAACGAAAACTATGTAGAATGTATGAAAATGTACGTAAATGGGTAAAGGATACATAGGAATGATTTTGATAGAGATTATGCATGACTTGGTGCAATAACTAACATGCATGTGTATGAATTGATGACACAGGGACAATCTGGTCATTTTAGTGGTAAAATGTGATAAATGCATGAACGGGGATAATGCATGGTCCAAGATATGCCAGAATGTATGCAAAATGTCAGGAAAATGTTGTTTTCATGAAAACATGTAGAAGACAAGGTCTTAAAATCAACATAATACTGTAAACACAATAAAAGATAAGTACAAGGACTAAAATGCAAAATTCACAGAAAAGGATGAAAATCGAGATTAAAATACAATCAAAGACTTCTAACCTAGCATACCGAAATTCACAAAAAAGGGAAGATCATGGTTAAATGTGTTCAAAAAGTCTTATCTTGATGCTAGGAGGTAGGATTCAAAGAAATTATGGCTCTGTGGTGTGACATGTGTGAAAATTGCACTCTCGGTAATTTCTTAAAAATTCAGGGTCTACTACCCAAAATTCTCACTTAGAGTGCAAGTTTGACTAAAATTGTGAAATCAGATATTCATTTATATTGCAAACATGGTTTTTTGATGAAAACTTTATTTAGGTGATGATTTACATGCACATGTGACCAATAAATGCGAAACATACCAAAATGTGATTTAAAGTGCGATTAAAACCATCATTACTGATTTAAGAAAAATTCAAGGGCCTAGGTATAAATATTCCTGTCTAGAAAACACTATGGATGGAGTTCAGGGGCTAACATGCAAGTTTCAGGACCAAAATGTGATAAAAATTAAGTTTTCTACATGATCAAGGTAATTATGGATAACTTTAAGGTTTTGATTGCAAATTATACAAAGAAAATTCATGTGAAAGAACTCTGGGGACAAAATGCAAAACTTCAGGACTTAATTATAAAAGAAACATGCTTTCAGGGACCTAACTGTAATAAAATAAATTCTTACAGAATAGAAAATGAAAATAAGAAAATTCAGGGAACATGATGCAATATTTACAGAAACAGAATAAAGAAACAAAAGTTATTTAAATTTAAAAGGGCTTGAATACAAAAATGCTAGACTAAAATGAAATGGAAAAAGGATCTAAAAGCAATACAAAAGGACCTAGATGTAAGAAAAAAGGACCAGGATGCAAGACCCGAGGACCTAAAAAGAAATTCTAGGGGCCTAAATGTAATGTGGCCAGGTCCTACACGTAATTAACGAAAATTAAAAAAATTCCTTAAATCTAGTTGTTTCGAAGATCATCGGCTGATCGTCGGCGCTCCCACTCCGGCGTGAACTCCGACTAGCCTCTGACGACGCTATGGCGGCGGGAAGGCAGTGGCGGTGGTCGGAGAAGCTGGAGAGAGGCACAACAGGGATCTCTGATGCATCGGATGGGGCTGTAGTGGCCTGAGGTGCCTCCCCCACATCTGACTCCGGCAAGTAGTCACCGATCTCAGAGAAGATGACAAAGAGGTGTCTGGAGGCAGTGCAGGCACGGGGACGGCGTGGCGAGGGCCAGAGGACCTCCAGGTGACACGAGGAGGCTGTGGGAAGTTGTGGGCGAGGCTGGAATGACGTGGGGCGCTCTCTCGGTCGCGGGCTCCGACGAGATGCCCTATCGACGTCGGGGGAGGTGTTGCAGCGGCGGAGGCGATCCAGCCAAGACTGAAGGACCTTCAACGGGCCATAGGGGAGCTTCCAGTGGCAACGGCCTGGACGGAGTGCTGGCGGGACGCTCCATCCACTCAGTGGGTTTGACAGCGACGGTCGAAGGTTGCAGGGCGACGGCAAGGTTCCCTTGGGTCCACGGGAGGCTAGAGAAGTCGCTCCAGAGCGATGGAGCTCCTCCAATCGCAGGAGGCTACGGGTATCGTTGGTGGTGGTGAACCCACCACTGGAGAGGGGTGAGATGGCATGCAGGGCAGCCAACTCTGACAGGCAGGCCTAGAGGGATTCCACGGGCCTAAATAAGCAAGATTCGAGAGTTAAGAGAGGAGAGATTACCTGGATAAAGCCTGATGTTCCTCTCGATGAGCAACAACGATGCCCTCTGTGTTGATGCTCAGGCGGAGATGGTTGGGGTTACGGGTTGCGAAAATGGGTTGAAGGAGGTGCTTAATTAAGCAAGCTATCACTTTTGATTTTCAGTGATGCAAAGTCATTTTCTAAAGTATCAATTCTCTCCTTCATGATGTTCAATTCATTCTTCAAAACTTCATTTTCTTTCACAAAATCGTTATTCTTATTTCTTAAATCATCATTTTCTTTTGAAATTGATTCTTTTTCATGAGATAGATCAATTAAGCTTTTGTTCATATTTTTGTATTTGCATTTCAAGGATTTATATTTATCATAAAGCTCATTGAAGTTATCAAGTAATTCATTTATAGAAAAATCTTCTGTATTATCAATAATTGATACATCACTAGACATTGCCATTAAACATGAATGAACTACTTCACCACATGAAGAAGTGTCTTCGTCAGTAGAAGAGTCACTACCATCTCAAGTGGCTAGAAGAACTTTCTTTTTCTTAATTTTTCTTTTACTATTTTTGTTCTTCTTTTGAACTTCATTTTTATTTAAAAAAATCTTGAACTTATGAGTTATAAAAGTAAAATCTTCCTCATCCGAATCATCCGATTTGATGAAGGCATTAAGTGCAATTCTTTTCTTTTTTGGAATATTTTCTAATTCTTTTTCTTTCAATTGAACTTCATATGAAGTAAGGTTTCCTATAAGATCTTCAAGGGAATATGAGGATAAGTTCTTAGCTTCTTCTATGGCTGTGGTTTTCTTTTCCCAATTCGGAGTTAGAGATCTTAGAATCTTTCTAACTAATTCACTTTGAGAATAACATTTTTCAAGGGATTGCAAATTATTAGTTATCTCACTAAATCTAGTAAACATATCACTAATAGATTCATTTGGTTGCATTTTAAACATTTCATATTTATGTACAAGCATATTTATTTTTATTTCTTTTATTTGATTTGTTCCTTCATGCATGACTTCTAAAATGTGCCAAGCCTCATGAGATGTATTACAGTTTGAAATTCTATTAAATTGATCTTGATTAATAGCACAAAATAGAGTATTTAACCTTTTAACATCTAATGTTGCTAAATTTTTCTCCTTTTCATTCCATTCCTTATAGTTCTTTTCACTAGGTGTGTATCCATTTATAACAATGTCCCATAAATCAAGATCAATGGATTTAAAATAGATGTTCATCCTACATTTTCAATAATTATAATTATTTCCATCAAAAAATGATGGCCTATATATATTTTGTCCCTCTATAATGTTGGAGTTATATGAACAAGAAGCCATAATCTACAAGATGGTTAAATCTTTATCCTAGAATAACAAGGCTCTGATACCAATTGTTAGGATTCTTAGGCTTCACTAAAGGGGGTGAATAGTGATTTAATGAATATTTTGTAAATTAAATACCTGTTTTACGATTTCAGGGAAATAATCAGTAAATAGAATATAACAATGATTTGAATATTAAACTAAAGTATACAAAGAAAGGGAATGAGAGACAATGAATAAAAATACAATATTTTATAGTGGTTCAGCCTCCCTGGCCAAGTCCACTCCTCGAGAAAATCTCTCGAGAGTTACCTTAAACATGATCTTGTTCCGGGCCAAGATCGTGCCGTATACCCTTGACGAATCCTCACCAAGCTCCGTAAAAACCGCGGCTTCCTTCATGTAAGGATCATTAGGCTTCACTAGAGGGGAGGTGAATAGTGATTTAGTGAATAATTAGTTGATTTTAGAGTTTGTTTATCAATTTACAATATTTCAAGTAATTTGAATATAACTAGGAAATTGATATTATGTTAAAGCATACAAAGAAAGGGGATGAGA
>JAMKQA010011842.1:0-15298 GCA_024699735.1 Posidonia australis
GCTTGAATCAAATGCAAATGTTTGTGTATCTTGTGCTCAAGGGCTAACAGCCTCACACAAGATCACACCTATGCAACTAAATGAGAAAAACAAGATCAGCCATGTCTCTGGATCATGGGCTAAAGCACAGGTTCTCCATGTGGGGGGCAAAGTGCAAAACAGCCTACTAGAGTCTTACATGGACTGAACATGCAGAAGAAGTAAGCAGCAAGAAAACCAATTGGATAAGACTGAAAACAAGCATGCAAGAACAGGGCACATTAGAGAATCATCATAACACAAAATCGATCTCAAAGTCATATGGAAAACTGTGCAAATATGCGTGCAAAAGTGCTCCCTGACCAGTCTGTGTTGCCGATGTATGTGCCAAACTTGTGCTCTGGTGTGCCCCAGGTTTTTCTTGGATCACACTACAGCTGATCCAGAACCCATCCCAGAACCACCAGTGGCCATTATGATTTATGCAAATGAACTGATGCAAAAACTATAAACAGATTTATTGCAGATAGATCTCATCCAAAAACCATACAAATCAGATATATGATGTTATCCAGCACATGATATAAACCAGAATATAGACTGAAACATAACTGAAGATGAAAACCGAGTGCAAAAACAGTCATGCATTAAGAATGAATCACAAAATCTCTGTTGGTTGCACATTATGATCATGTTTATTCAAGATACACGTATTTCAGCTAAGAAAACAGAACAGAAAACATGCTAGAATCATGCATTTCAGGCAAGAACAGGGAACATGCTAGAATCATGCATATTAGACAAGAACAGAAAACATGCTAGAATCATGCATATTATCAGAACATCTCGAAAGATTCAGGCATTTGCATCATGAAATTCTAGCATATTCAGATTGGTTAAAGCATATTTGATCTATGCAGGAACCAAAGATAAACAAAGAAAGGATCAAGCACCTACCTCGTTCCAGGTATGTTCCTCCCAAATAAAAGACCCAAGATGAGACCACGTTGCCTTGAGGTGATCAAGAACTGCTGTGAGGTGTAGGGGGATGCTTCAGGACACGAGAAAATGCAACTAGAACGGTGTTGTTTGCTGAATGCACAGGACAAGATTTGCTCAGAATTTTATCTCAGGAAAGTGTGGTCTCATGGTTGCCTATGGACCTCTATTTGTAGGGATCTCCTCAAGGCTAACTCATGGGGATAAGGAGAGCCTCGCAGACGAAAAGCCTGGAATATTCCACGGCACATTTGCTGCAAAGGTAACAACCAAGGGAGGTGGAAAGCCAGCAGCCGCAGCCTGCGAAATGGCTGTGCGCCAAGTTGGTGCGCCACCTATGTGCACCACCTATGTGCGCCAGGTAGGTGTTCTAGCTAGGTGTTCCAGGTAGGTGGGCTAGCTAAGTGTGCCAGGTAGGTGTGCTAGCTATGTGTGCTAGGTTGGTTCAAGGGTCATACCCAAGGCAACATATGGGAAAACTCATCTTCGGGTCACCTCAAAATCGGGGTGTCTACAGGTATATGCAATTTGCCAGCACCAATCCTCTTGAAGTTGGGGTTATAAAACATCTTTTCCATAACACTTCCTGTAACAAGACACAATTAAACATGCAATGACTATGCTAATCTTGAATATCATTGACTTCTTGTAGTGTTACTATTGTGGACTCGATACACAAAGGGGACCTTATGCTATGATATCATGTTGTAACATCCACACATGCACAGACTAGCGAAGTAGTAATAGAGGCTCCGTGAATGTGTGAACATTATAAATAAATGAAGTTAAAACAGTTAAAGTACTATTACATTTATCCATTACACTACTAATATATTTAAAGTACTATTATGTTTATGACATCTCTTAAATCTATCCATTACACTGCTATTACATGACTTGAAATGGAACTTAAAGTTAAAATAGTATTCTTCTGGGTCTCATGTATGTATGATTGAGCCACATAATTCACCATACAAATCTAAGCTTAAACAATTCTATGACCCGTGATTACATGCAATAAACAACAATGCAATATAGGTTCTAAGAAAATCCAGTATACATATGGGATCCTAACCTACTACACACTAGACAGACTTATAATAAATTCTATGTTTTCACTTTCTTTTTCTTTTAGTCTTTTAATAGATCCCTCGAACCACTCACCGCTAGCATGATGCAATCTTCCAGTTGGTATACAGCTCATCCTTACTCCTATTTTTTCATTTACAATTTCACACTTGGTTCTTTAGTGAGAACCTTACATACCAACCTGAGTCTATAATAACCTACGTCGCTACGCCTAAGATTCATTAGCATAAATAAATTAAACACAATAAATTACTTAATTTAAAGAAATATCTAAAGACTAATAAAGTGTTAACTATCAGGAACCTGTAGTGGATAGCTATGAGATTCCTTCTATATGCACTAGTGAGGATGAACAACTACTCATCTACATCTACAACTAAAACCAGGAAAACACATGTGAGTGATTGAAAAGTTACCATGATATTCAAAGCACCAACCCCATTAGCTGAAACTCGACAAAAGCCACAATGCCACACAAGTGAAAAACTCAAGGCCACTCTGGCAAAAACCACAAAACCTCAAGCCACACAGGTAGAAAACCACACTGAGTTGCATTGCTCAGTGTCAAGTAACTAACTCAGGCCACAAGCAGCCATTGAAATGCACTACATAGCTACAAACCTATTACCCTGTGAGAAACAAGCTCTTCTCAGTGACCTACCTCCTCGGTAGAACCCTCACAAGACTAACCCTCCTTAGGAAACCACCCACCCTCCTCGAGCAAGTTGTCCTCCTTTAAGACAACACCACAAGGTACGCCCTCTCAACGTCATCACTTGACCACATTCTCAGTCTCTAAGCCACTCAGACCTCAACTTAAGCAAATAGTTCATGACCCCAGGAGTATCAACCCTCCCTAGGAGGTCGACCAGGAGCTTTGGCCTCTTAGCCTCTCAAAATCACCAAAACTAGTTGTGCATCAACCTAAACAAACAACTCACGACCCTAGAGGTATCAACTTGTCCATGGAGGTTGGCCGAAAGCTTCAGTTTATTGGCACACAAAAACCTCGTTTCAAAACCATTTTCACATTTTGTCAAAACCATTTTCAATCATTTTTATATCAAATTTATCTCCAAAACCAACATATTATTAATTAACAATTAAATCATTGAAAATCAAACCAAAACCAACAAAATAGGGTCTGAATTGACCCAAAACATGGAAGCAACCCACATAGGCAACATGTTGGCCCAATACATGGGAGTAACGTACGGTCCAGCTCCAAAACAAGAGCTCAAACCAAAACTAAAACAGGACACCCAAAAATCACACAGTGTGGGAACCACCAACGATCTCACCATGCACAACAAAAAATTACACAAAATAAATGAAAACAAAGGCATATAAGTACTCTACCATTTGAGACAAAAATCACTACTATCCAACATCCATAGCTCAAGATATCAAAATCCAAAGGAAACAAGCTCATACGGCCAAAAACAAGTGAAAAGTACATACACATTCAAAATTAAGTATAAAATTCTGCATAAATTCCCTAAAATCATGAAATCTCTACAAGGCATTAAAATCATGCTAAGCAACACTTCTACATCATTTCCATGCAAAATTGAAGAAGAAAAAATGGGTTGTGCACCATATATCCATGCACAGAGGTGGTTCCACTCAATTGTCGGCCAACCAAACCAAAGCTTTGCCACAACTGATAACCACTGCTACCCACAACGCTCCATCCCCTCCAAGCCTTGTTGGATCCTTCACAAGCATGCCACAACAAAGAACCCATATCAAGAAGTCAATACCATGCAAAGAGATCCCAAATGCCCAATGAAGCTCAACAAACTTTCACAGACATGCCACACGATGGGTAGAGGTCCGTAAGTGATGAAACTCCCCTTAGTGTCTCCCAAACATGTAGAACACTTGATTGGAGGAGCTCGATGCTCACCTCACGCTCACTATCCTCTCTATATCCCTTTCTCATTTTCTCTATTTCAGATGGCCATAAGAAGTAGGAGAAAGTAGCAAAGGAAGAAGAAGGAGGAATGCTCTAAAAACTCCTCATCGCCTCACTGTACTCGTGAGAAAATGGAGGGAAGTTGGTGGTGTATTGCAGACACCTTGCTTCTTATATAGCTGCAAATTGAGGTAAATAACCACGTGCACACTTGTGGGTCGAGAACACATGCAAGAACTACAAGTCGTCTACCCAACTACCACTCAAGTGACATGTGACTACCAACTCCTCCACATTAACCCAACAACACCAAACATGAGCACAGTGCCCCAACGAACACCACAACCAAATACCAAACCGACAAGCAAAAACTGAATTAACTGAATGAGCCATGCGCAACAAATATGCGGCACTAATCCGTGGGGCCAACACACATAAGAAATACATGGTAGGGACATAGGGGTCTGTGTATGGGTTTTTGGGGGTTGATGTCGAGTTGTCGCGGTAACCACTCACTTTGATAACTCTTTGTGATTTCCACTTGCTGATTCACTTTCGTTGGTTGACAAGGTTACCTTGTGGGAGTGTGGTGGTTGTGATGACGTGGGTTCTTTGTTCATTGGGTCGATGGCAGGATGCTGCCTAGTGGCATCTTCATGCAATGTAGTATTCCTTCCCTTCAAGAAAACAAGAAAACAAGAGATCTAGATTAGTCTAAGTGAGTAAGAGTAATAAGAACAAACAATAAATAACTTGATTAACTGAAATGAAATACTGACTGGGGGTTGTCCCCACGTGCATATGCCATAGGCAATTATGAATGCAATGTTTTATACGAAGTAAAATAAAATAGATTGGAAGAAATACTTCCTTCACCCTTGGTGCTTGTGATGTTGGGTTGGAGGAAGTGGAGGCCGATGGGCAGAGCTTTGGAGGTGCACTTTGGCTTGAAAAGAGACTAGATCTCTAGTGGATCTATGCTTCTAAGGACTTGGACATGGAGGAGGGGGCTGAAAAGCTCTCTCTTTCTCTCAAGATTCACTCCTAGAATTGGCAAAGTGGTTCCTTAGAATCTTTGAAATGCCTCTCCTTAAACACTTGACCTAAGGGTCTATTTATAGAGTTGGTGGGCTCCAGATCTCATCATTGATGAGTAGAAGATCAAGAGCTAGGATTAAAATCATTTTAAAAAGCAAAAATATCTTTTTATATCTCGTTGCCTGCTCAATAGGTGACAAAATCATTTAATCGTCGCCCATAGAGGCAACAAGAAGATTAACTCTAGATTCCACGCACATGGTGAATCGACAACTAGCTGGCACAAAATCTGCCACGTAGGCTAGTCGCTGGTGCATGTGGCATCGAGAAACTAAAAAGGAATTTTTGCAAAAAATTAAGATTAGAAAATATTCATTAAGAATCTATTATCAAATATTGACCAATCAAATTTGAAAAAAAAATCATACTCGTAATTGAAGATATTTTAAATTAATTTCCAAATTCGAAATCTACTTAAAAAGTTAAGTAAATTAGATTGGAAAATCAAATCTTTAATAATTACGAGAAAACTCAATTAAAATCAATGATGTCTTTGATTTAAAATAGATTGGTAATTACTTGGATATTTTGGATTTTATCTTTATTTTTTTAGCATTATCATGAATTAAGTATAAGCTATAACAATAAAATTTGATAACTTATCATAAAATCTCTTTTTTTGGTAAAAGTAAAGATAAGTGATCTTAATTATCAAGTCATCCAAATTTCATTAATTTTTTGGAATTATTTAGCATTTATAATGATTTATATGATAGGCACATATTATTTAAATGTTGGAATATTATAGAAATTATACTAATTATGGGAACAATCATGGTAATATTTATAAATGTCCCATATGTGATATTGAGGCCTAAGATGACAAATTACTTGAGAAAGAAGGTCCAGGATTTCAGTCACTTATTGGAGTGGCTTTTGAAAAGTTAGTCGACTCTAGAATTGGTGACAAGTCTTGTCACCTATCAAACTAGCGACATCTTGGTTTTTTATAGATTACTCCCTATCTTTTATCTTATTCCATAAAGATGGAAAAAAACCCAGAAAACTTCAGAAATTCCATGAGAAAATCTAGAAAATGATTAAAGATCCTTAGCCATGTGATCTGGGGCACCTCAAGGGTTCCTATCCTAAGTAAACTTTGAGAAATGCAAAAATGAGATATCTACAGGATCTAGTCAAATTCCGTAGTCAAAGCAAGAAACAATACTAAAACACCAACTACTGAGCTATTTGAATGAGGCCTCGTGCTAGTAACACTCGCCACAAATTAAATTCATTAAATTAATAAGGCAAATGAATTTTCAAATGTAACATCCTAACTACCTTAAAAGAGATTTTGCTTCCGAAATCACTGGTAGGCAAAAAGGTAATGGTACAACAAAGTCTCCCACCATGAATTCTTGCGGTTTCCACCTCTAATCAGCATATCTCTTTTGTCGACTTAGTGCAGCTATAAGTCTCTTGTGGATCAAGACCACCTTATCTACATACAGTTGTGCAATCTCAAGACCAAGAAGCTGTCGTTCACCTACCTTGCTCCAACAAACTGATAATCTACAAGGTCTACCCTACACGATATCATATGATGCCATCCCAATGCTAGAGTGTAACTGTTGTTGTAAGCAAACTCTATCAAAGAAAGGTGGTTCTCCCAACTCCCTTGCAAATCCAAGGCACATTGTGACATCTTGGCCTAATTATCCATTTTTACTTATAAGCAATGTAATTAATTGTAATATTGTGTAAATGGTTTGTTAATGGATAATCTATTGTCTCTTGGATGTGTGAGCTTGTGGTTGGCTTTCTGTGCACCTACTTGTGATTTGGGACCAATGTGATGTTCGATTTGAGGATGCACAGTTGCCTTGGTTTGTGTGCCTGTCTTTTCTTCATTTCTTCCTTTCTTTTTCACTCTTTCTTTTCTCTCCCCACGGGTATACGTCCTCTTCATCTTCTTCTTTCTCCTCACCCTCATCCACACCTGTGTCACCAACGACACCGCCCGTGCTTCCCCGTCCCCTCCAACGGGATGGATGGCCGGCGGCTTGTGGGAGGAGGAAATATAGATAGGAGAGGAGTTTGGGTGGAGGAGGAGGCTGTGAAGAGGGAGACGAGCTAGAAAGAAGAGAAAGAGGAAGAAGGAGCGTCCGCTGGAGGCCGAGGATCATCAAGGCTTCACCAGGGCAGGGGGAGCTCACTGGAAAAGGTATGTGGTTCCTTCCCTTCCCTCTGTTCTGTGTTCCCTTGTGTAGACACCCCAATTTTCTGATTTTGCAGGATGAAGATGTGGTGGCTAAGCTCTAACCCTCGTTAGGCCCATTTAATTTGTGGAGGCCCAATTGGGCCCATGAAGGTCAACATAGGCCCATTGAACCCTAATTGAGCTCACATAGGCCCACAAGACTTGTTTGAGCCCATTTAACCTTTCCTGGGCCCATTTAGTTCATTGTAGGCCCATTTAGTCCATTTGGGCCCATAGAGGCCCACATAGGCCCAATTTGTGCCCGAAGCCCATGAAGCCCATCATAAATAATTCCTCCCTATATTGTTTCAACACCAACACGATATTCATGTTTTTTCTTTTCAATCTTCATTTGCTAATCTTTTCTACCAAAATATTCAAATATTACTCTTTTTCTTCCTTCCCCATTGAATCTAGTTCCTTCCCCCTTTACCTCCTCACGAATTCAGCCTAATCACTCTTCCTCACTGAGCTCAGCTCTAATCTATCATCCAGTCCAAGCCCTGTTGATCCAGCACAAACTGGAGCAGCCCCAGCCGTTGGATGTGCCGCCGGTGAAGCCTAGATCACCATCGATCCTTGTCGGCGACCAAGGGGACAGCAGGGAGCAGTAGGGGGATAGTGTTTGTTAGTTGGTTAGGCTGTTACAAGTCTGGTTTAGGAGGTTAGAGGGTTGTTAGGTATTTTTGTTACACGGTTGGCCGTCTGTTAGAAGTGGGTTGTTAGGTTTCCTCACCTATATAAGGGAGGGTAGAGGCAGAGTTTTGGGAGAACTTTTGGCGAAATAGAGAGAGAACTCAAAGTGCCAGTGAATTCCAGAGAGAAAGGGAGATTCACGGGAAGGAGAGGAGGAGAATTCAGACAATCCGGCGAGCTAAGAAGGAGCCTCACGTCGTCAAGCCAGGTACGCTCTCGTCAGACCTCTTTTAGTTTCGAATATAGCTTCCTAGAGTCCCCTCTCTCTTTTCGCTTTGTTTTCGAGCAATTCAAAGGTCTGAATTGCTCCCTGGAGCTCGCCGTCGCCATTTTCTAACGATGTAGGTGGGGGGACTAGTCCAGGGCACGGCCCTGGCCCCCAAGCTTCCTCTCCTCCCTCTCTGGTCTCCTCGATGCTCCACGGCCCATCACATCGCCACTCCACCGCTCCTGGTAGCCAGCACTACGCCCGCTGAAAAACTGCTCTAGTCCTGCCGTCGCCGGAGAAGACGACAACATCCAAAGGAACCGAGCCAGCCTCCAGCACCTCACGCTGCCCCGGTCGTCCAGAAACGTCCCACGGCATGTCCCTGAGCTCCCAGAGCCACCATCAGCGTGAATTGAGCCCCGGACCGCCTTTGCAACCGCCATTGCCAGAGTGTCGTCGTGATTGATCGGAGAACCCTCTCGAGTAGCCTATTTCGTAGAGGATCGATAGGGAGCACTCGACTCAATGCCTCGAAGCCTCCAGAAGCCCAGGATTGCAGCACCGCCACCTCTAGTGGCCCTCTTCTTCCCTGGCACCGTCGTCGAAGGGCCCAACGGCAAGAGGGGGTGGGTGGCCCATTCCAGCCATTGGGCCTTAGATCCGGGCCATTGGATCTTCCTATTTCTCGTCCTTCTTGCCTCCCGTGGAATCTGATCTAAGATCAGACCACAAGAAGGCCTAGATTTGTCCTTCTGATGGTTGCCGACGGCAGATCTCCGTCGTCGACGTCGTCGTAGTTTTCTAAAAATAAAAACGTTAAAAAACATTTAATTGAATAAATTCAAAAGTTTATTTTCTTCTTACACTTAGGTCCTTCTGATATTACTTTTAGGTCCTTCCATTACAATTAGGTCCTTCAGTCATTTTTTTTAAATCTTTCGAATAAAGTTTTAACTAATAATATTACATGTTTTACCCGGTACATTTAAAGTAATGTTTTTTGAGTTTAAAACTTTAATAAAAGCCCTCTAGTTCTTTTAAAATGCTTTGTGCTTTAGACAAATTGCATAGAGGCTCCTGAGCTTTCTCAAATTCTTTCTGGAAGTTCATTTTTTCTGTAGAAATTGCATAGAAGCCCCTGTATTCTTTAAAATGTTCCAGAATGCATGTTTTTGCTAGTTAATTTGCATTTAAACCTAGACTTTGCAAAAACTTTCCAGAATGTTCATTTCTTTGGTTTATTTGCATTTAAACCCCTAAATTTGTTTTTAGAACTTTTTTGAAGCATGTTTTCTTAGGGTAAATTGCACTTTAATCCTCTGTCTTTACTGAAATTCTTTTGGATGCTTTGTTCTACTAGGCAATTTGCAGTTTAGCCCCTATACTTCATTGATTTTACTCTGATTGCCTGTTTTCAAGGGTAAAATGACCATTTTGCCCCTAAAACTTCATGGATCATTTCTGAGACATTTTTCTTGCATTTTTACCCTGATTTTATGCAGAATTGATTTAAATGCCTGTTTAGGTGGTAAAATTGCATTCTAACCCCTAGGAAACTTCATTTTGATTAGGAATGCATATTTGACCCCAGATTTCTTCATAATTGCATAGAATGTGTTTTCCTATGTATTTTTGATAATTTGGGCTTCAGAACTTTAGTTTTCCTAGGAATTTGGGCTTTTTGCACAAAACTCCCTAGACTTCTCACATTTGCATTCACACTTGCATTTTGCATATCTTTTCACATCTTTCTGCACAAGTTTTCTTGTCTTTTCTGCTTGGCTTTGTGCATGCTTTTCCTAGTTCGTTTCTAGCTTTGTTTTTTTTGCCATTTCCCAGATTTTTTCCTCGATTTTCGCCTTTAGATTTGTTTTGGTTTTTCATCGCCTAAGGGCGTACAATAAAAGACTTGTCAAAGCCGACATTGTCCCGAAATGAGGATTATTTTTCCCTTTTTGATTTTCTCGGATTTACCCAATTTCCGCTATTTTGCGAGACGCTTTCCGAGCATTTCTCGATTTTCACGATTTTCCTCATCGCCCAAGGGCGTACAGTAAAGCAACATTCTTAATGCCTACATTTGTCCCTCGGATTAACTTTTTCCCTTTATTTCACTTCTTTACTTTGATTTGGCATGTTTTCAGTCATCTTCATGCATGAGCATATAGAATAAGCAAGCATACATCCATAGACCATTGACAGTAGGAAACCTAGAAAGGCCATGTTTTCTCGGGCGCATGAGGGTGTTTAACCCTTTCCTCATGCGTAACTAGAATCCTTACCCTTTCTTTGGCCCGCATTCATTTGTGCATTGTCCAATAGGCACGGAGCACACGCATACATTCTGCATCTTGTTTGCTTCCCAGCTTTTCTAGTGTTTTTGGTTTTCCTCGTCTTTCCATTAAAAAACTAGGTGGAGACTCCTTTCCTTATCCTTTTTGTCTTCCCTTGGTGTTTCCGGGTCTAGTCTCTTCCTCTGGATTCACCATTTTCACCATGACCATATCAGATCTCCTCGTGTGTTTCCGCACACTGATTAGTAGGTGAGCCGCGCTCGGGTTCCACCAACATGGTCACACCTTGAAATGGATAAAATGCATGAAATCAGTGTAAAATGCATGTAAAATTGTAGAAAAATAGGGGAATTGATGAGTATGAGTTAAAATGTATGAAAACATAGATATCATGTGACTAGGATTGAAATTTGTAGGAATACGTAAATTTTTGGGTTGAGGGCTACAATAACCGTTCTTGAGTTCCTTGCCTTTGTGATTTTCGTGTGGATTGTGTGGTGAATGAAATCATGAATGGTTTGAGGGGTTTTGAAGCAAACTCAAGGGTCTACACCCCATGAATTACTTGTATTTTGTGATATGTGTTTGGGGGTCCAATTGAGACTCCCACCTTGGGCGATTTCCACCTCCCAGAATAGGGGAGGTGCCCTGGTTTCGGGTGATTCGGCATGCCGAATTGAATTTGGCATACCAAATCTCTATTAGATTAAGCTAGGATACCTGGTTTCGGTAGGTCGAAATCATCGGGTCGATCGAATCAAGGGTTTTTGGAATATCGAAAATATTCGGTGTACCGAACCAAGGATTTTCGGTATACCTAACTTGAATTTTGGTCTGTCGATTTTGCCCTGGCCCTGATACATACAATGTGATTATAAAATGGGAAGGAAAGGTTTTAAATGGACATTTAGCATATGTTAATGATGTTTTCTCCATGTAGATGACATGGAGGAGTACGGAACCCAAATAAGTAGATTTGGGCATGGTTTTGGGTTTTGACCCCATAAATGAATACAATGGTTGATTATGTGTGGTTTTTGGCATGAGACCCAACTATGATTCTAAAGCACTTTGTTTTTCATGAATTTAGTTGGGACCCTAGTAGAGGGTCAGGTGTTGCATGGAAATAGATTCCTGCAACGAAAAGTATGAAATGGAAATGGTTTTGAAAAAGAAAGCTTAAAGAGTTTTGGAATTGAAACACTAATAATGTGTTATAAAACTACGGGGGTTGGTGTCGACAACATGGTCGAAGTATGAGACTCCAATGAAACCAGTTGCCAGACACAACTATGGTTGCCATGCTTGAGACGGTGTAGGCTGAGCTTGGGTCATCGTACCTAGTTGTTTGGGTCACCAAGCTCGTGACGGTGTAGGCTGAGCCTAGGTTGAACCTAGTTGTTCGGGTCACTGATGGTGTAGGTTGAGCCTGGGTCATTGTACCTAGTTGTTCGAGTCACCGATGGGGTGTCAGACAAAGACATATCCCCATGCATATATAAAAGAATTGAGGCCGGTTCGCTGAGGAGGTGGCATCCCGCACGGGGAATTTCACCGCGGTAGTGCTGAGAGGTAGGGGAAATGATGTCCTCACCTACTGCTTATGTGCCTGCTTACCCTTGATCAAGGTAACATCAGTAAGGGAAAGTGGAAATGTATAAGAAAAGGGAATGTGATTTGAGAAATGAAAAGAAATGTGGTTTGGCTACGATTGGACTTATGAATGGTCCTAAAATCCTAGAAAAGAATAAGAATTATGGTTTTAACCAGTTACCAGCCAATGTTTGAGATTTTGGTTTGACTCTTGAGAGGCACGTGTTTTAGGCTGGATCTGATCAGAAATATTAGTTTTTGAAAATGATTTTGGTTTTGGGAAGAAATCCCAACTATTTAAGAGGACATGTTTTGGAAAATGATTTCCAAATACTTTCAAAAAGAAATGTAAAATGTGTGTTTCTGGAAGAGAATACAGACTTGGGCTCAAGATCCCAAGTGATTTCAAACAGAGTAAAAGTGAATGAGGTGTTAAAAAGGAAAAGTGGATCTTTTTAAAAGAAAATTAGACTTTGAAAATTTCAAAGTTCAGTTTTATCAGTTTTACAAAGATTCCTATGGTTTTGTGTGTTTAGGGCACGTACTGAGTGACTTAGATGTCACTCACGCATGCTTATTTGTTTTCAGGTCCAGTTTGGTGCAGTCGAGTCCTGATGCAGGAGTTGGAGCTTCTAGCCGCACATTGAGATCCTGAAGGTGACCTTAGTTACAGTTATTTAATGTTTCTGTAATTAGTGTAATTTTACTTATGATACTGTGATTTAGTAGCGTGTTTGGGATCGGGGCGTTACACACATGCTCTGAGCATATCGTCCAACATTTAAATGGTCCTCTCTATCTATCCATCTAGCTGAGGATGAAATGTCGTGCTGAAGTTGAGCACCATGCCGAATGTCTCCTGCAGAGTCCTCCAAAATCTTAAGATAAACTATATGTCTTTATCAGACACAATGGACACGAGAACACCATACAATTGGATAATCTTCGATACATACAGTTCTACCAACTGATGCATAGGAAGATTCACTTGGATTGCCAAAAATTGTGTAGACTTGGTTAGTCGATCCACAATCACCCACATGGTGTCATTCTTCCTCTTGGTGTATGGCAATCCAACCGCAAAATCAATGGATACGTATTCCCACTTCCACATTGGAATGTCCATTGTCTGTAGAGTTCCACCAGGCCCTTGATGCTCTGCCTTGACTAGTTGGCAAGTCATACACTTTACCATATGGTTAGCAACATCTCTCTTCATGCCAGGCCACCAAAACTTCTTCTTTAGGTCCTAGTACATCTTTGTACTCTTTGGATGAATAGTGTACTTAGACCAATGGACTTCATCAAGCAACCTATGCTTGGCCTCCTTATACTCGGGCACATACAGGCACAAATCGTACCTCAACTCTCCATATGAGTTAACAGAGAAGTAAGGCTCCACTCTAGCCTCCAGCTTCTCAAAAGTAGCTTTAACAAAAGGATTTAGATATTAACAAGCAATGATAAACTCAACTAACTTAAGGCAAACAGACAGGTTGGCCACCCAGGCACCAACCGTTCCCTGAGCTTGTCCCTTGGATCTGCATCCCACCAGAGACTCTAACATGGTCCATTCCTTGACTATCAAGTTTGCCATTACATGTGTATGCCAACTCAGAGCATCAACGACCACATTGGCCTTCCATGGGTAGTAGGACAAACTAAAATCATAGCCCTTCAAGTACTTCACCCACCTATGTAACCTCGTGTTGTGGTCCTTCTAAGTGCAAATATATTTTAAGCTCTGGTAATCAGTAAAGACATCAAACTATTCTCCATAGAGGTAGTGTTGCCAAAGCTTGAGTGCAAACACTAAAGCAACAAGTTCCAGATCATGAGTCGAGTAATTTCTCTCATGGTCCTTTAGCTCGCAAGAAGCATTAGCCACAACATTGCCATGCTGTATCAAAACACAACCCAACCCAACACCACTAGCATCATTATACAAAATGAAATTGCCACTTCCAGAAGGAAGAGTCAACATAGGAGCTGAAATTAGACGAGTCTTCAACTTATTGAACCTTGCTTCACAATCTTGGTCCTAGACAAACGAAACTCACTTTTATGGTCAAATCTATCAACGGTGCTATGATAGAAGACAAATCCCAGATGAATCTCCTATAGTAACCTGCCATACCCAAAAAACTCTTGATCTGAGTTACCATCTTGGGCCTCTCTCAACTACTCATTACCTCAACTTTGATAGGATCCACTCTAATGCCTTCTCTAGAAATAAGGTGGCCGAGGAACATGACTTCGCTTAGCTAAAATTCACACTAGGAGAACTTGACATACAACTAATGCTAGCTCAGAGTATCCAGCATTGCTCTCAAGTGCAAGGCACGAGTCTCCATATCTAGGGAGTAGATTAGCACATCATCTACAATGACCACTACAAACTAGTCCAGTAATGGTCTAAACACCCTATTCATCAAATCCATAAATGCAACAGGAGCATTGGTCAAGCTGAAAGGCATAATCGTGAACTCATAATGTCCATACCACGTTCGGATTGCAGTCTTCAAAATATCTAAGTCCTAGATCCACAGCTGATTATATCCCGACCTCAGATCAATCTTGGAGAACACTAAGGCAGACTGCAACTAATCAAATATGTCATCAGTGGGGCAAACGATACTTATTTTTCACCATTATCTGGTTCAATATCTGATAGTTTATACATAAACAAAGCAAACGATCCTTTTAGCGAACGAACAAGATAGGCACTCTCTACGAAGATATACTTGGTCTGATGAAACCCTTGTCTAGTAACTCCTGCAACTGAGTCTTAAGATCTCTTAATTTAGATGGTGTAATGCGATATAGAGGCTTTGAAACTACACTAGATCCTAGGACCAAATCAAAAGAGAACTCTACTTCCCTATGAGGTAGCATGCTAGGAAAATCACTAGGAAATACATCGAAATATTCATATACTGCAGAAATATTGTGAATACCCAACTAAGAAGATGTGGAGGTAATTATATTAGCAAGATACCCCATAAAACCCTTAACCAACGACTTGTAAGCCTTCATTGTAGAAATAATGAACTTAGGCGTACCCTGGCACACACCTTGTGTAACCATGCCGGCGAGGAGGTTCCGCAAATGAATGCGAAATCGGTCGGCAAAATCACGTCGAAAAAGCAAAATAAAACGGAGTCGCCACCTAATCTATTATGGAAGACAAGGAAAACCAAAACATGAAATGAATCATGCAA
>JAMKQA010011843.1:0-12938 GCA_024699735.1 Posidonia australis
AACCACACAGTTCAAACGAAAATCAAAAGTGGAAGGGGCTCAAGAATGGCCACTGTAACCTTCAACCCCAAAATCACATTTTCCCCACAAACATGAATCCTAACCGCATGATCTCTACATTCTCATGCAATACAACACATTTCCATTCATTTCATGATTTTTCTACAATTTTCCATGCATTATTTTGATTTTCATGCAAATAATCCTACTATCAACAAAACACCAAACAGAGGAAAGGGAAGGGGTCGCGTACCTGGCACAGCCCCCGACGACCTTCCTTACACTCCGACGAACCTCCTCGCGCCCCGACGAAGCCTCCTCTGTCGGTGGAACACACGGGTGGCTCACCACCTCCTTGGTTACGCTCCGATCCACTCCCTCTCCTCCTCTCTCTGTGACCCCTTCTTCTCTCTACATGCCGCGACCTCCACTTATCCTGCTCTCCACCCGCATCGCGTTGGCCACCCATTGCATCGGAGGAGACGGCGAGGCACGGACTAGTGTCGCTGGTGGAACGGGACGGGGAAAGGAAGGGGACGGGGAGAAAATTATGCGGCTCGTGAGAGGAAGGAAAGGAAGGAGAAAAAGAAGGAAAAGAAAGGAAGAAAAGACAGGCACGCAAATCGAGGCAACTGTGCATCCTCAAACTAGACTCCACATGGATCCCAAATCACAAGTAGATGCATAGAAAGCCAACCACAACCTCACACAACCAAGAAACAACAGATTACCCATTAATAAACCATTGTACACATTATTGCAAATAATTACATGGTTTACAATAAAAATGGATAGTTAGGCCCAGATGTCACAATAATTGTGTGTTTTTCCCTTCTTTTTTGAGTTTGCCGTGGTTAGGAGAGCAGAGACTTGCTTGCCTCCCTATCTGGTTAAAATAAAACACACAAATTCAGACGAACAATTAAATAAGGCGTAACTAGAGACAAATGCTCACAAATCCCTCTGGTTAAAACACACAAACTCAGTTGAACAATTAATAAGGACTAACTAGAGACGAATGCTCACAATCCCCTCTGGTTTAATAAAACTTAAGTAAAAGACACCAAAGCATATCGCATGTTTGATCATATAGGGCATGCATCTTCTCCTCTCGGTCTACCCACAGTTTGCGAAGGACAATCCTAGCAGCCCGTTCTATAGCATTGGCGTAGGACGTGTTGCTAGTTTGTCCCCCCATGTCCGTAGTCGTGTCGGTGCTAGTATAGGGTGCAGCTCTATGCTACTGCAGATGACTAGGCCACCAACTCACCACTCGTTCACTGCCTGTGCTTTGGCCAGGATTTAAGGTGGGGACCTTACTTTCAGACCAGAGTCAAAACCTAAACCCATGAGTGCGTCCCATGTGGTCAGCCCCATGTGGGACATGCATGTTGAGAGAGAGCATGTTAGTAGCATTCATGTGCATGTGTGCCATTCATGCCACCATAACAAACAATTGCATAGCTAACTTATTTTCTTGTGTTGTCTTGTCTTCACTCTTTCTCTCTTTTCCACTGACACTTTAGGTTCTTTTCCTTTTGTCAGGATTTGAGTTCTTTGCGAGTTCCTAGGTCTAAGCCTGGGAGTTCCTTTCTGTGACCTCATTCTTGAGGTATTGTTCTCGACTGTCTCTTCCCGAGCTATTCGTCGATTCTGACGATAGCTCCTCGTAGGTGTCATCTTTTTATTTGCATTCGCAGCCCTGTCCTCACCCATTCGCGGTCCATCATGGCCCAGCAAGCTTCTGAGATCTCTACATCAGTTGCTTTGGAGGGGATTCCTATTTCGGCCCCTCCTCCCTCTTTTGCCCTATCATCACTTGTTCCTTGATCGCTCCATGGTGGCTTCTTCCCGGCACCTGGAGCTCCTCGCCCTCTGATTTCGGGACACAGGTAGACCTTCACTGGTCTGGAGCCCGTAACAAAGGCGGTTACTGTAACAGCTTCTAGGATATCTGATCTAACAGTGCCTTATCCTTCTGTTGACCCTCATTCACTTGATGCTAAGTTTGCTGCAATTGTCTCTTCGATAAGGATCCAGCCTGCATCCTCCTTGAACTTCCATCATAACTTTTCAATACCTTTGCATCAGGTTCAGGCATCAGCATACACTCCACCACTAGCACACACACACGGGTACGCTGGCCATCACGCCACAGCACCAGGTGGCGAGATGATAGATCTGGAGGAGCACAAGGGTGCTTTGGATACAGCGTACATAGGACCCGCCCCGACTGCACACTTGATGTCAGTAGCAATGCCTAATGCACTTTGCGCTAGGATGAACGACCTGGAGAAAGCTCTCCGACAAGTGCAGGGCGGGGACCGCCAGTCTTTCTCATTCCTGGACCTCTGCTACTTTCTAGAGGCGATACTCCCCCTGAATTTCCATATCCCGGAAATCGAGAAGTACAACAGGAAAGGCTGCCCTATTTCGCATCTGAGGGCATACTGTGGCGATCTCGCTCAGCTCCAGGTTGATGAGCGACTTCTTATTCGCCTTTTCCAGAAGAGTCTCACCGATCCAGATCTGAAGTGGTTCACATCGCTGGATATGGCCACCACCAAGACTTGGAATGATCTGAGTCAAGCTTTCTTGGAGCAGTACTCCTTTAATCTTGACATGGTCCCAAAGCTCGTGGACCTAGTTGTAACCAAGCAGAAGCCCCACGAGCCGTTTGGGGAATACGTCAGGCGTTGGCGAGCCCTCGCTTCACAAGTTCGTGATAGAACCCTAGACGAGGTGTCTATCGATATCATTATTCGAGAAGCACAGCCAGCCACCGGGGCCTTGCTTAGCATTCAGTCCATCACCACTTTCTCTGCCTTGATTAAAGCTAGCACCCGCGTAGAAGGTTCACTCAATAGCGAGAGTTTCCCTGCGCTTGCAGCGTTTGCCAAGCAGACGATGGCTTCTGGCGGATCTAGTAACATCAACAATGGCGGTAATGGATCTAACACTGGATTCGGTCGGAAGAATGAGTCCGCTCGGAATGCTGTGGCATATGTAGGAGCTCCTGCTATGCCAGCGAATGTAGTGAGCCCGCCAGCTCATAATCAGGTCATTTATGCACCTACACCTAGGGCTCCACGCACCTCACAGATCACAACCACCACTGAACTGGTCTACCAGCCAGCATCGACAAGGCAAGGGCGCTACTCAGGATCCAAGCGACCTCCATGCTCTGAGAGGGACTACACTCCTCTGGTTGAGCCTTTAAGTGTCATTTTGCCTAAAGTAGCATCACTACTAAGGCTTTTGGAAATCCACCCGCCACCTAATCCACTTCCTCCATGGTTTAAGGCGGATTTATTCTACAATTTCCATAGAACCGTCGGGCATTCTACAGACAATTGCTACACACTCTAGAATGCTATTCAGGACTTGATTAACTGCAAGGTCATCATCCTCAACACACTGGAGGCAGAGCCTAGGCCCGCTACACGAACACTGCATGCATCTGCATCCACATCAAGAAACATAGTCAACCAACCATTGCCTGAGCATGCACAAGGAACCTCGGGAGTTCATTCCCTGTCTTCGGATGAGGTCGAGCCTTTTGATCCTTCTCGCCTCATCCATGATGTTTCTGAGCCCGTTTCTTATCAACTGAGTCAGTCCTTTCTTGATACTGTCAATTCTGCTGTGAATATGATTTAGTTGACTGAACGACCATGGCGCGTGGCTGCCAGGCCCACCATGCAATCTGCCCCAACAACAGTATATTTGTTAGCCAGACCAAGGCAAAACCCGACCCGCCAAGTGCCAGAACCCTCTTTGCCTGCTCCAATCCCTGTAGAGTTAAGAGCCCGTGCTCCAGTGGTCATCAACTTGATGTAGGACACTCATCGCATGCCCTACAGTTACACCGCCGAAATGTGCACAGAAGTAATGCAGTCGGGAAGGGTGTACAAGGCCCTAGCCCCAGCAAACAAAACTAGCCAGCCTGTGGCCTCATCTACCCAAGTTAGAGCCAACATTCCTGGTCCAATCCTTGAGGAAACCACCACCAAAGTTAACCCTACCACCAGAGCTGAAGCACAAGTAGCTGACATTACTGCCCAGCTGAAGAAAATTAAGGCAGACATTTCTATTTGGGACATTCTCCACACCTCAGCTAAACATAGATAAGCATTTCTCCGAGTTTTCTAGGCTGCCCATGTTCCCTCAACAATACAACCCTCAGCCTTGGAAAACATGGTGGGAATGATAGCTGCACCTGAGGTCATTTCCTTCTCTAGCTCTGAACTTCCTCCGACGGGGACAAATCATAATCAGCTCCTGTTCATTGCGGTGCAGTACTAGAATTTCCACATTCCACATACACTGGTTGATAATGGTGCCGGTTTGAACGTCTGCCCCTTGCAGACTGCAAGTCAGGTGGGCTTCAAATCGGAGGATATTACTCCGGCTGTAAAGGGAATGACGGCCTTTGATAACACGCACCAGGATGCATTAGGGATCTTGGTTATTCCTCTGATCATTGGCCCTGCCCGTTTCGAGGCTGAGTTTTATGTTGTCGACCTCAAACCATCCTTCAATCTCCTGCTTGGGCGCCTTTTTCTCTACAAGCATCAGGTCATCCCCTCAACCCTCCATCGCATGATCAAATTCCGCTGGATCAATGACATCGTCGTTGTAATGGTGGAAAACCTCGAAAAGGAGAAGGTTGAGGCGATCTCTTCAGTTTCACCCCTTAATGTCTGCTTTGATTCTAGACCTTTGATGTACTTTACCGTGTCGACCGTTTTGAACCGATCAATTTTATTCCTATTCTCGAGCGTGCCAGCCATTTGGCCGCTTTTGGAAATCCTTTCTTGATGGTCGAGAATCAATGCCAGAGATGGGGGTACAAGAAAGGAGCACTTCTCTGGAAGAATGGCCAAGGAATCGCAGAACCAATTGCCATAGAGAGAAGACGCGAGTTTGAAGGATTGGGTTACGAGTGCAAACCACAGGACAGATGCGTAAGGCGTCGTAAGTTCCAAAAGCTCGTTATTCCTCGAGATTTAAGCAATTTTGTTAATGCGGGATTGCTGGATCCCAATCAGAGTTTTATGTTTGCAGGATCTGAGTCCAGTGAGCCATTCAGTGTGCCAGAATGGGTGTGCATAGAGGATTATTATTTGGAGGAGGAAGTTAGGGAATCTGGAATGGGTTCATCATCACCTGGGTCCTCGGAGATAGCCATGCTAGCACTGCCACCTCCGGAATCAGTGAGGGATTTGTCTGTTAATCTAGCAGTAGCATGGGGTGCATCAGGGGTAGAGTCAGCAACAACTGCTCCAAAGCAGCAGACAGCAATGAGAGAGTTACAGCCAGTACAGCCAGAATTAGCATCTGAGGTACTTTTAAAGACCACCAGCGCTTACTTCGTGGATTCCCCTTCCGATGAAGAGGTGGGAGATGCCGTGGTGGTCCAAGTGGATAGCATGCTCTGCGACTTAGAGGTTCTATTTCATGAGTAGTTGTCAGTACTGGCTGAGGATGCGCAAAATGAAATCAGGTGCAGGAAAGGGAAAGCAACAACGTAGAGGGCTGAGGAGCACTGGAGAGCCAAAGCCGTCACGGAGGAGGAGACCAGCCACTTCCAGAGCTCTAGCGAGGTTTCTCTAGTCAGGTACCCCTTATGATCCCACCTAATTCTTTGTTTTCTGATCCTCCAGATCTCCTCCTCTCTTCCTAGGCCGTTTCCAAGGGATCTAGAGCGATCCCTTGGCCTGCGGCGCTCCGCCGTGCCCCGTCGTCGCCATACTCCTGCGACTGAGGTGGGGGGGGGCAATCTAGGAAGTCTCCGGGACCCTTGAGCCCTCTCTGGTGCTCCTCAGCTTTCTGTGTTGCTGCTAAACCGCTTCTAGAAGCCCGCACCACGCTTGCCAAAGAGTCGCCCTGATCCTGCCATCGCCGGAGAAGACGATGAGATCCAGAGTCGCCGCACCAGCCTCCAACTCCTTGAACGCCTCCGAAGCCCCAGAAACCATCCATGGCAAGTCCCAAGGCCTCCTGAGCCTCCAGGACCACGCCACGATCGCTAGATCGCCGTAGCAACGCCGCTCGCCGAAGGAAGCCACGGCGGCGTCGGCCAGGCCACCACCTTGCTCCACCAGTCTCCACGCCGCTCAGGAAGAATCCCCGAAGCACCCCAAAGCCACCAGGAGCCCTAGACCGCCGCTCTTCCGCCTCCAAAGGTCTCATCCTTCCCCAGCGCTGTCGTCGGAGTCCCGCGACGCCGAAGGAGTTAGGGAGGCCTCTCCTGCCGTTCGATCGTGCATCGGCTATGGCGGATCTCCCTCCTTCTTCCCCCACTCTCTTCCTATGGAGTCAGTTGTTCGTGTCACCAACGGTGTAGGCTGAGCCTGGGTCGTTGTACCTAGTTGCTTGAGTCACCGAGCTCGTGACAGTGTAGGGTGAGCCTAGTTGTTTGGGTCACCGACGATGTAGGCTAAGCCTGGGTCATTGGACCTAGTTGTTTGGGTCATCGATGGGGCGTCAGACAGAGACGTATCCCTGTGCACATTTGAGAAGTGAATTGAGGCCGATTGGCTGGGGCGGTGACATCCCAAATGGGGAATTTCACCGCGGCAGTGAAAGAAGGTAGGGGAAAGATGTCCTCACCTACTGCTTGTGCGCCTGCTTACCCCTATTCAAGGTAACAACAATAAAGAAAGTGGAAATGAATGAAGAAAAAAGGAAATGTGATTTGGTCAGGATTGGACTGATGAAATAGCCCTAAAATCCTGAAATGAAATGATGATGACGTTTTTACCAGTTGCCAGCCTGTGTTTATGATTTGATTTTGAGCCCGTGAGGCATTGTGTTTTAGGCTGGATCTTGTCAGAAAGTGTGATTTTGGGAAGGAATCCCAAGTATTGAAAAAGATATGTTTTCGAAAAATGAATTCCAAAGATTTTAAAAGAAAATGCAAAGGTATGGTTTTGAAAGAAAAGGTGGTTTTGGAATGAGTTCCAAATGTTTTGAGAAAAGGAAAGAAACATGGCTTTTGAAAGAGCATGGATTTGGGATTAAATTCCCAAATGATTTCCAATAAAAGAAAAGAGGATTTCCAAAAAGAAAACCAAGTTTTGAAAAAAATAAAAGAAATGAGTTTTTACAGTTTTGCTGAGATTTTGTGGTTTGTATGTTTAGGGCGAGTACTGGGTGACTTAGATGTCACTCACGCATGCTTAGTTGGTTTTCAGGTGCAGACCGCATGCAGCAGAGTATCGATACAGGAGTTGGAGCTTCAAGCCGCACATTGTGATCCTGAAGCTGAGCCTTAGCTACAGTTATTTAATGTTTCTATAATTTGTGTGATTATGCTTGATACTATATTTTAGTAGCATGCCTGGGATCGGGGGGTTACGAAAGTAGTCCAAGATACCTATCGCCTACTGAACTGGTGCCTATAAAACTTGTCGCATTTATAAGCAACGACGAGACTTGTCGTGTCTCAGATAGGCAACATCTTGGTATTTTATAGTTTACCACCTGTCTTTTATCTTATTCCACAAAGATGCAATAAAAACACGAAAAAACATAGAAATTCCACGAGAAAATCTGGAAGAAGGGTTAGAGATCCTTAGCCACGTGATCTGAGGCACCTCAATGGTTTCTATCCTAAGTGAACTCTGGGAAATGAGAAAATGGAATATCTACAGATGCCTCTCCTTGTAGTTAATCTTGGAACTAAATTGGCTCTAATGTAAGAATGATATCTCCATTGCGCATTTTCTGAAATAGGGAGTTCACTCTCAAACGATCTACCACGGATTTCAAAAAGTCTACACCTATTGGTTTTGGGACATGTTCACACAACCAAAAGGTGAGAAGATGAACTAACTCGATTTCGAGACATGGTCGCACAACCAAGTGGTTCAATTAAACAAAGGATGGCGTCATATTGAAGCCTCAGGCATGGAGGGGACAAGCTGGGGCTATGTGTCGCAACCGGTATTGAGACATGTCAACCATGTATTGTGACACTTCAACAAAGTAGAAACTAAAGGAAATAAAAGACTAATTAAAGAATTTCGTCATATTGAAGGCTCAGGCATGGCATGGTCAAGCTGAGGCTATGTGTCATTGCCTATGTCGAGACCATGTCAACCATGTAGAGTGACACTTTAACAGGACAGAACCAAGGTAACTAAAGAGATAATTATTGTGGCTTTTTTGTTTGAGAGCTTGCTTGAATTGGAATATTGAACTGGATAGGTTTGACTTGATTGGGCTCTAGGAGGATCACACGTTCTAACAGCTTCTAACACTCTTGAAAACATTGCTCCGTTAGCGCTACACTTCCAAATGCATGAGTCCAAAATGCATGGATGCATGATTCAAGCAAACAATAATGGGAATGCAAGGTCCACATTCAATATGCAATAAATGGTCCATATGACAAATTAGGCTGATGGGGTATGGTTAGTTCCTAACTATATAGACACATGTAAGATGCGTGAATGCAATTCAATGTGGTCAAGTGTTTTCCATCTTTAACTGTGACCAACCCTCTCAGGAAAGGACCGTCGTCTCACAACTCGATTTGGTAAGTAAAGGAGTTCTATGAATAAAGAACTGGGTGAGGGAGTGAACCCCTCCTTTGCTAAACGAGGGTTTTGTCTCTTAGTCAGAGTAGTGTGTCTTCATACATGGTTGGAACTCCAAAGGTGGGAGATCATTTTTAGTGGGACTTGATATAGTGCCATGGTGGCGCTTGATGTACTAACACGTGGTGGGAGATTATACCTGCACAATTAATAATCATGTTTGAAATCAAAGGCGTACCTTTCCCTACCCTAAAGGAGTTGGCTAAGTTATCCAGAAAAAGTACTGTAATGCTATCCTTTACTCCCCTATACTTAAGATTAGGTGAAGGAAATTATTCTTGACCTCAGCTAGGGATGGAAAAATCAATGCCAAGTGGATGTCGATTGTGAGTCATTCATGGATGCTCTGAAGATCATTGCGGGGCAATGTCTTTGTGGGGAAAAGTGCACCCAAGCCGTGAAAGCACACTTGAGTAGGATGCCTAACTCCAAAGCCTAGTGGATCAATGGTTACATCACCGGCTAGACTAGTTCCAGTTTCCTTACTTACTATGCTTCCACTTGTAGGTAGGTGGATGGCACTACTTATTTGTCTTTTTGGCTTTTCTTGGTTTCCTATTTTTTTTATTTTTGATTTTCTGATTTTTTTTTTTTTTTTGATTTTTTGATTTTTTTGGGTTTTTGAATTTCCTTTTTTTTTTTTCTGATCGATGATGATGGTGAGCGTAGTTATAAGCCTCCCTCTCATGCATTTAGCATTACTACCTTATATTATCCAAGGTGAGAGAGTTGTCCCTTTCAACATGCCTTGGCCTTTTAAGCACTTAGAACTTCGTACTGGCTTTAGTTGATTATTACCTCTCTTATTTAGTCAGTCATTGAGCTTTGAGGGTTTCCCTACCCCTTGCCTATTTGTGTGGAAGAGTGGGAGAGACTTAAGGTTCAGCAGACTCTCAGCGTTGGCTATATCTTTTGTGCCATTCACTGATGGTTGGTCTTAATGAGCCTACAACATTCCCTAGGGTTTTGGCTTTCTTTTCTTTTCTTTTGAGGTTTCCCTCTCATGTTATTTTTCTGTAGATGCCCGTCCATCACTACCTTCTCAGACATATGCTGTCACGACACATTTACTTATTCATCAATTGTCTCACCCTATTTTGACTACCCATCCCTCACAACCTTCTCGGACTCATGCTATGACAGTGTACCTGCTTGCCGTGCACTCCGCTCTTTTGGGCGCTTTCTAAGTTATTTTGTTTTGATGTACTCCTCCATCACTAGCTTCTCGGACTTATGCTAGGAGGCCACGTAGTATAGGGCAAGCGGCTTTTATGATATGTCTAAGCTCAAAGCTTCCTTTGCTCTTATCTCCCCGTGTAGGTGTATGTGTAGATAGGAGAAGGTTAAGGCTATCCTAGTCACTCATCTTCTTTTCTATGCAAGAGATAACTTTCTTCATTAGTTAGTACTAGGGCTTGGGTTCTCTTTGGGCTTTTACCATGTCAAATGAAGGGTGTGCTTCTAGAGTACATGTAACTTCCACGGATCTGAAGGGATCTCATGTCGTCCTACCCGTTGGGTGGACCTTCCATGGGTGTTGTAGTCTCCACTTACGAAAATCCTAGATAATACTTTGGCAATTCTACTTAATGGATTAAGTGGTCAGGTGTGACTTATACTCATCATTCATCTTTATTATTATTTTCTATTGCTGCTATCCAAGCATACAAAATAACAAAGACAACTAAAAGCAAACGTTCAAGAAAATGGAAGATTAAATGCTTTTATTTACAGGTTTTTGAGATGAATAATGACCTCACTTTTAGGTGGGCTCGATCAAGGCTCTTATCTCCCTCACTAGAGGGAAAAGTATACCTGTGGGGTGGTTATATGAGCCTGTCCTTGGCGTTGAGCGGTGGATTATTGATGTAGGCTCATATTGGTGCTTTTCCTTTGGTTTGTGCCCAATCTTCGCCTTCTCAAGGTCACGGTTGGACTTGTCTTGGCTCGGTTGCTCCTGCGTGCCCTTGGTGTTTGAGTGTCTTGGTGAAGGGTTCTTTTTCGTTAAAGCATGATTGCTTATGTCCCCTTCGCTTTCCTCCTGACTGGTGTACTCATTGATGCCCTTGGTGGGCTCACTTATCTATGTCGGACTGGTGGCTTGGGTGGATGCTCATCTCTAACGCAAACTACTTGTGGGTGCTGGTAGAGAGTATTCAGCGCACGGGCCTCAAGGTCATACTAGTCTTGATCGACGTACTCATCATACACAGGTAGCAAGTTAGCATTTATCCCCATAAAGTCTTGGAACATCTGAGAGTCCAATCCTTCTTCGTACTATGGGTCAGAGTCGTACCATTCCTCAGGAGGTTTCTCATTGTAATGTTCTAGTGGGGATCTTTCTTTGTCGTGCTCTGGAATAGTTGGTTCCCATGCTATCCTAGAGTCTATCCAGTGATTAGCCCCGAAGGTGATTACCTTGCCTTGGTGCTAGAACTCGAGGAGCTGATGTACGGGGAATGCTACAACACCAACTTTTGCAAGCCAAAACCTACCCAAGACTAATGACTAGGCTAGGTCTTCTTCCAATATTATATTTGTGGTGGTGCTGGTGAGGGGACCCACAATGACATCCAGATGAATTGTCCCAATCGCTTCCCTTCAACTGTTGTTATAGGCTATACAGGGGAAGCGATGCTTAGTAATTCCACCTTCTTCAATGCCTAGGGACTTCAGGGTGGATAAGGAGCAGAAGCTTTTGCTAGCACTAGTGTGAACGAGTATCCCATGGAGTAAATGGTCATTGATGTGCGTGTTGATGATTAATGGGCATGACTATTCCTCAGGCACAGGCAACTCTGCATCCTAGAAGATGATGTTTTCTCCTTCGAACTTCATAATGATTTCCCTTACTAATTCGAAGTGGTCATGGGCACCAACTTCCTCCTCATCATGTTGGTTGTCCTAGGGTTCATTGTTGTCTTCTGTTTCCCATCCCAAAGTGTCTTCCCAAGTCTCAACTGTGTCCTCCTCTATCCATATTCCCAGTTCAGGCATTGTTAGTGCATCTTGCTCCTCTTCTTCGGCACTTAGTGGCTCCTGGTCGAGGTTTGCTTATATGCGTTGGATGAGTGTTGGTTCTATAGAGCAGCTGGTTGAGTGTCTTCGACCTCCATGTGGGCTACTGACTGGTCGAGCAAGGGTTCTTGGTCCATATGAATTCCCCTTGAGATGTCGCCAATCTCTCTTTAAGCTTGGTCCATATGAATTCCCCTTGGTCATTTAAATCATAGATTTTGTCTTTGACCGTAAAACACTCCTCCAGTGTGTGCCTGTTCTTCTGGTGGTACAGACAGTATTTGGATAGATCAGCACTAGGATTGTTTGTGGTTGGAGCCAAGGGTTGAACATCTCCACTTTCAACCAACATTTTGTAGACATTACTAAGTGGCTCTAAAAGCAGTGGATAGCTCTGCCTTTGGTAGCTTTGTGGTGGAAGGATGACATGGTAAGTCCTTTGCCTCTGGGGTTGCCCCTGTTGGGCATTGACTTCGTAGTTCGGAGGCTGCTAGTACTAGTGTTGCTATAACTGGTATTGTTGGGGTTGTCGGTGAACTAGTTGTTGCAATGGTTGATATTAGCATTGCCCCTGATGTAGTTGTGGCTAATAGTGCATTGGCTGCCCTCGATATGGCACCAACTGTACTGGTTGTTCCTGGCGCTGGACTAGCGATCCTTGATGAATGGAGACCTGGGCCATGTCGCTTGTAATCCCATCGTATGTGCAACTTGTGGTCTTCTTCTGGCCCTTTTCTTCATACCCCAAGAAGTGTAAGTCCGTCCTGTTATGAAGGACTCTTAGGGCCCTATCGTACAATTGGGAGCATGTGCTAAAATCATCCATCAGTAGGCCTGTTATAACACTCGTAAATTAATTTTGTAATTATTTACATTTTTAATGAATTTTTTCCTGGACGGGTGTTATTGTTCCGAGGCCTGTTTGTGTGGTTCTGTGATTTTGGGCATGGGCCTCGTGGACTAGCTTCTATTTGTGTGTCCCTGTGTGTGGTTGGCACTGTGTATTGTGGCACTGTGCTTGTGGGCCCGAGTGTGGGTTCATGTGGGGCCCATGCATGTAGGCCGATTGGTGGGAATGAGTTGGTGGTATAGGTTTGGTGTGTTTGTGTGGGATGCAGGTAGACAAGACACGTAGATGTGCACACGTCAAACTACTATATTGCATGGCTTTATAAGCCCATGTGTGCCTGGTGCACGACCAGCTCACTCTTCCTCTCCTCCTCTTTCCTGCTCCGCTGATTTCCCCTTCCTAAGCATGCCATCTCCTTCTCCTCTCCTCTCCCCATTTTCCTCTCCCTCTCCCTCTACTCCCCC
>JAMKQA010011844.1:0-28525 GCA_024699735.1 Posidonia australis
CATTATAAGACAACACTTAACATGAAATGTGATGGCACTTTAGCTCATTATGGGAATCATCATGCCTTTCCCAATTGTTGTGTGTTTGGAATGAATTCGTCCAAATGGATCAATAAAATCGTTGTGGACTCCAACAGGCATGGGAAAGTGCATATATGTGCTGCAAATGGAAGAGGACTGGTTGGAGGGTCTTTTAAACTTGATTACCCTAGTGTTGGGGCAACCGAGACTCTGTTGTTGGCTGCCTCGATTGCAGAGGGAGTGACAGTGCTTTCAAATGTAGCTCGAGTATGTATCTGAAATCAAGATAGTTTCTGTTTTTGTTACTTGGTATGCCATCCTTACTGTGGCAGTTGGTTGAGCTAAAAAAGTCTGTAGCTTGCGATGGTCAATTACCCACTGCCTTTTCTCCTTGCCCTTAAGGAACCAGAAGTGGTTGATCTGGCAAACTATCTAATTGCCAGTGGAGCTTACATTGAAGGGGCTGGTACCAGTAGAGTTGTTGTAATTGGAAAGAAACAATTACACGGCGCTGATTTTACAATAATACCAGATCGCATAGAAGCTGGTACTATCATGGCTGCTGCAGCAATAACAAAATCATGTATTTCACTCTCACCTGTCATTCAAGAACATTTATCGTGCATAATAAGAAAGCTCTCAGCTGCTGGTTGTAAAATAACACCAAGGGGAATGGACATGCTGGAGGTGATGACATATCATGTTCACATATTATTATTTTAGTTTGTTTCTATATAAAATCTTCATGACTGTCAGATTACTCCATCACTCCATAGGTCTCAGCTGTGCATGGAAAACGTGGTGGATGTCTTCGGGGTTTTAACTTGAAAACAGCACCCTATCAAGGTTTTCCTACAGATCTCCAGCCTCAGTTCATGGCATTGTTGACAACATGCACAGGAACAAGTGTTGTGGAAGAAACTGTCTTTGAGTGCCGCATGGACCATGGTAAGTGTCAACATATATGAGAATAGGCAAAGGTTTTCCAATCAGTTTAGCCTTACAATGCTTTCACCCACATATTAGAAAGAGAGACAAGGTTTAGGAAAGCACCCTTTTCTATTGCATTCATGCACTAGTACAATATGGGAATAGGCAAAGCACAACATGAATGCCTTACTTGCACTTTGATTGCTTGTTCTACTACTTGCTTTCTATTTCGCCATTATGTGTGCACATTCAGTCGCACGGGCTAGCACATTCAGTCGCACATTAACCCTGACCTTAACATAAAGCCTTCACCGTTACACTGTTGACCTGTACACACACTACATGCTACCTGCACCACTTGGGTGTAACACCACTACCCTTGTGTACGTCCTACGAACGCCTAGTTAACCTGCGCTTGACCTGTAAGCTTTAATATTTTGCTACACTTCTCTTGTGTAACGGCTATTGACTCATGCATGACCCGCACCACGTTGTGTTAGCTCTTTTGCAATGGTTGCCACCCGTATGCTAATTAAGTTGTGTGTGCCATTACACTTGTGACATAATGTCTCCCTTTGACTCGATGCAACAAGTCTAGGTTGTCCCATGCACCTTGTGTGAATACCTTAGCCATCTTTCCACGGTCTATACCTCGCTGCAACACCTTAGCAGTCAAAGTCCTTTGTACCCTCTCTATGTATTGATCCTTGGATAGCTCAACAGTAAGGAGAGGGTTTGACAAACCTTCCCCTACCTAAGCCATTGATGCCTTGCTCAGGAACTTCTCAATTTGGTCCTAAAATTGCCACAATGAAGTGTCCTTTTCTCTAGTAGCTCCTCCTTAAGGTTGACCCATCCATTTGACAAGGAAATGCGTTCTCCTATTCTTCTTGTTGCCCCCTTCAATGCAACGATCAAGAATTGCCTCCCTTCATTGCGATGGGGTGTTGAGTTGGAAAGAATTAACACAACACTCTATCGTCTTGGCATCCTTTTCCTTATTGGGTATGTGAAATCTAATTATGTTGAATCCTAGATTTGACATCCTTGATCTCTTCTATATAAAAGGGGACAGTCTTCTGTAACATGTATCTTGAGAAAAAAGAAGAATAATAACCTTAGTGTGGTCGTAGATGTAGGTAACTTATCGAATCACGTAAATCTTTGATTTTCTGTGTGTGTGTTTGTTTTTCTTCGTTCTTGCTTCTCCTCTAGATTCTGTAGAGAGATTTTTTTCACAACATTCCTTTCTCGCCTCCTTGATAAGCGCAGAGAGCTTCTCCTTTTGGGACAATCGTGCATACGATGTGGCCCCTTGCATATGTAACAACCCACATCGTGTGCCATTGGTTTGGCATTCCTCTGGTGAACATCGTCGGTCTCAACCTTCTCATACCTGGTCTTCACCTTGCCCTTCTCCCATGAGGGCTTGGTGTCTCACTCCATTGTAGGAGAGGCTGTGAAGTCTACCAATGCCTCTGCCACCTTGAGTGCGGTCAACAGGTCCTTTATGTCTTGCCATCGTAGCTCCATTTGCACCCAATTTTGGAGACCACTAAGGAAGTTGTACAATTGATCTTCCTCAATTGTGTATTTCAACTTGTGTAGCACATTACGTGCCATCCATGTAGTGTTAGTGGAAAGGAACTATTAACAAAGTTCCTTTACCAAATCTTCCCACGTCTCCAATTACACCAAGTCAATTCTCACACTTTAAGTACACCACCAAAGCTTAGCGTCAACAGCAAGAAACATACTAGTTAGGGTCACTTTCTTCAACACTGGAGTGTGGATAGCTTTAAAATACACCTCAATGTTCCAAAGGAAATTCTCTAGTTCCTTTGTGTCGTGTCCTCCCATGAAAGCTTTAAGTTCCAGACTTCCAGTACATGGGGCTTCACACTCGCCCTAGTTGGCTCCCCAGCCAACGCTTTCTTTAGCAACACGACATCTTCCTAAAGTCCATTCATGCCTTCCTTTATCTCCTAAATGACTTGCAAAATCGGATTTACCACTACCATCCAATTTTTTAGGTCCTTCACTCTCACCTCAATGGTCTTGCCTTCCATAATAAATCGTATCCCAATAATGGAATCAAATGTCACAATTTTTTTTATAGCATCGCATTAGAAATCACTCATGTGGCACTGATCGTTGCCACAAGTTAAGATAAGTTCTACCTTACAATGTTTTCACCCACACAATAGAAATAGGGACAAGATATAAGGGAGTACCTTTTTCTATTACACTCACTCACAAGTACAATACAGGAATAGGCAAATCACAACACGAATGTCTCACTTGCACTTCGATTGCTCAATTTGTTGCTTATTTACTAATCTGCCACTAAGTATGTGCTTTTACACACGAGCATGGGCTAGCACATTAACCCCAACCTTAACATAAAGCCTTCACCATTACACTGTTGACCTACGTGTGCATTGCACGCTGCCTACACCACCTGGGCGTAATGTCGTTGCACTTGTGCACGTCTTGCGTAATGCTTAACTGACTGACCCTTGACCTGTGAGCTTTAATACTGCAGTATGCCTCTCTTATGTAACGGTCGTTGACTTGCACATGACTTGCACCACATTGCACCAGTTCTTCCACAACAGTTGCTACCCGTGCACTACTTAAGTAGTATGTAACACCACACTTGTGACACAGTGCTTTCCTCAGACATGATGCAACAAGTCTAGGTTGTCCCGTGCAATTGTGTGAATGTTTTAACCATCTTTCCACAGTTCATACCTTACCGTAATACGCTAGCAGTCAAAATCCTTCGTGTCCTTTGTGTGTATTGATCCTTGAATGGCTTGATAGTGAGGAAAGGGTGTGACAATAAGCTACAGACATACACTATACGTTGTTTTAGTGCCTTTGCTATTTGCTTGCAAGACTATGCCTACTTACTTCTGGAAGATTATCAGGTAGGTTGGTTGTTTCTTTATCTTATATTATGATAAGTAAGATAACTATACTGTCTTTTTGTTTTTGTATGGTCTTGACTTTTGATGTTTAATCTTTTGGAGCATCACTTCAAAAAGGAAATAACTTACAATACAATAATGACTAATAAAAAAAATATCATTTTTACTAGCATATTGTAAGAAAACTGGCAATTATTCCTAACTGCACCTGCCATGCACATTCTATTATTATTGTTGTAACATATATTGATTCTACTCCTTTCGATTACTAAGTTTAATGATTCTAATATTCACTAATGGGTTTTGATCTGGGTTTGGTGGATATTCTGTCTGTTCCATCCTTTGTTTGTTTAATCACTTGTGTATTGGTTGCGAGCACCTTCTTATAGTAATGTTTTTTGAACTTTCATCTCCCCACAATCCGTTCTAGAGGATTTATTTGATATGTTCGTCTAGAAGTTCCAATCTTGACCAGAGTCTTTTATCTTGCACTAGTGGATGAATTGCGAAAGCTCGGGGCAAGAATTCAAGTTTGTGAGGGTTCAGCTTTAGTTGGTGGAAGGGATCAAGGAAGGTAGACAAGTATCTTCAGTTTTCAAGATATAACTGAAACCCCATTCAAATATTCAATGTCTCAAATAACACCCTCCTTTCAACTGTCCAGTAATTTCTTTGGTTCTCACGTTGTGGCAACTAATTTGAGAGGTGGGGCTTCGCTAGTTTTAGCAGGAATGGCTGCAGAAGGGATCACAGAGATAACTGGAATTGACCATATTGATAGAGGCTATCAGGATTTAGAGTTAAAGCTTCAAGGTTTAGGGGCTAATATCATCAGGGAGCTGGACACATCTATTGTCGGTGAATCAGTTTAGATAGTAGCATGTTGACGGCCTCCTGCTTCGGGCGAGTACTACAAACATCAAACAGCACAAGCAGCTTTGCTTGCATTGCATGTGTGTCACGATTTCATGTAAAATATGATCTACTTTGCTGAGATATGACAATTGTTCTTGTTGATCGCCTCCCTCATTAGGTCAGTATTCTACAACCTGGGCATGGAAGCTGAATGTTTTTGTTTTTCAAAGCATTCCTCAAGTCGAATCATTTTGATCGTGTGTTTTAGAGCATCTCGTTGGACTTAGATTTCATGATTTTGTCCATATATTTGTAGTATTCTTTTTCAGATTGTACTTTAAAAAGCAAAGCTCTCTTTGCGAGCACATGTTTCGCCAACCTGATTGTTGGGAATTGGCTTTAATCCAATTCTATCTGTATGCTTGTTTATTTTGATGATGTGATATAACTCTCATGCATCGTATTGGTACTTCATTCGCTCTAATGCCATGTAATTTTTTAAAGATTCCAATGCATAGCTAAACGGTTTACGCCACTCTCTTTCTGCAAAATGAGAGAATTCATCTTCCTGCTTATGTTTGAATTATGTTGATAAGAAACGAGCCTCGTAACAAAAGTATAAAAAATGTTGACTTGAAAACAATAGGCTGGTGAGAGACCTTGGCAACGCTTGTGGGCATACATGATGTATCAAGTTTTAAGCTATAATAACAGGGAGTATCAATACTCACAGGCTTGTATGTTGACCACATTATGTGGTGTATATGTTCATAGGTGCCCCTGGCTCTTTTTACCAGTGCTCTCATATATGTCTCCTAATCGAGTTCTTCCCCGACAGATTTGTTCTAGTCATCAGCCCACGAAACTTGAGATCTTTAAATGGCATTGTTTTTGTTAAAAAATGATGTGGTTGTGGATAACAGCATGAGCCTAACATTCAAAATTCAGGATAAGAAGTGCCGAAAAGTCCAAATAAAACCTAACATTCAAAATTCAGGATAAGATGTGCCGAAAAGACCAAATAAATTTTTCTTCACTAGTAAGTAACATGTACTGGTTGACATGACAAACTTTCCTGCACCGGTATTGTCGCTGTAGTTACAAATAGATAACATGTACTGGTTAATATCACAAACTTTCAAAAACCAACACTAGTACTGGAGTTGAATAGAGTATTGTAGATTCATAGCCTCCATTAAAATAAGAATCGTAACATTCTGGGGAGTAACTACACTGTAACACTCTAGATTTGATCCCACATTATTTAGGAAAAAAATGGGGGATTGAATAAAGATCAGTATCAATTATTATATTAATTTCCACTTAAGTATTTTAGAATAAGATTATTTACCAATTGGACCTGGGTATTATCACCTACTTAAGCTACTGACTAAAACATACACCGGAAACTTTTGGAGGCTTGCGAGGTAAAAGATCTTTTATATGTTGTGCCACTATGTCCTTAATAAAAAATGTTGTGCCACAATGTCCTTAATAAAAATCATGCTTGTCTTGATCATTCAATGGTTTTAAATGCCATGTCGATAGTCTTTCAGCAGATCGACATTAGACTTTTCTTATATCATAAAAAAGCCCTTATCTTTCATTTGTGATAATTAGTAAGTGACCTGGACAACTAAGGGTTCTGATAACTGGAAAGTATCTTATGCATAATTACTTTTCTAAACTCAATCTCTATTAATGGATTCTAACTTTGATTCTGTCCTATCGGGAACTTTTGATTCTAAATTTTGTGTAATACTGATAATATAGAACTTTATTTGGCTTCTAAGGCCTTAATGTGATTTAATATAACCGTTTTCAAAAAATAATTAGTAAGTGACTAGGTTTAGACTAGGTTTAGATACGAATAAATTGGCAAGATCGTTAATCTACAAATTCTAAGTATGTGTGTGTTCCAAGTAAGTCGATAAAAAGTTGTCCTTGGTGGTAAGTTGTGTAAAACAACACACCATGATCTAAAAAATTTCCATTCTTTCTTGTTTGTGTTAAAGAGGGTTCTTTAAAACTTGTATCATTGTCAATATGCTCTTACAATAAAATGTATGTCAATAACTTCCTTAGACCAATAAATTGTTTTTTTTTTTTTGTTATCGGTTTAGAGAGGAGGGGGGAGGGGGGGCGTGGCGTGTTTATACCATCTCCCAGCCACTGTGAAATTTTTAGTGCATGTCTCAAGATTCGAACTCGAGATCTGTGACGAGTTTGAAGTTCTCCCAGCCACTGTGACAATGATGCATTGTCCTTAGACCAATAAATTGTTGCGAATGGGAGTTATTAGATGCAATCGGAATGCATCTATCATGTTGCACGGTCCCCTAGTAAGTGGGAGAGGGGGGAGGGATAAATCTCCAGTTGTGAACACCCTGTAATTAGACTTAACATCAATGACATTAACTGCAAACATTTTCAATCCTTGAAAAGGCACATTTGTCCTTATCCTTTTTCCTCAATATCTTTTGTTCTCTTCCTAAATTCTCATTTATTCCTTCTGTTGCTTATCTGTTGGGGACCGCATCCAGAGGGACAAGTCCAATATTAATTAGGGTTGAGTGGGTACATTAGACAAATAATAGTAATTTCCACAAGTACTAGTTCAATTTAATCTCGATTGAGTTACAAATAAGTAACAGAAGCAAATAGAGAGATACAATAGGACTATTCACATCAATTTATTGGTTTAATGAGGGTATTGACATAAATTTCATTTTAAGGAAGGTATTGACGATAATGGTTGTTTTAAGGAAGGTATTGACACCAAAAATCGGTGTCAAAATGACAATCACCGTTATCCTAAATTGAGGCTTAGGTCACAAATTATGACCTAATAATAGGAAAATAATTTGACACCCTAAGAAGTATAATGTAATGCTGTCGACGTCACACCCTACTCTCTTTTTTTTCTCTTTAATCCGATTACCAACCCTAATTTCTAAATCCAAATACAACCATCAATAGGTAATATAACTAACAGAAATAAATCTAAATAACATATTACTTATTCAGAATCCTTGATTTATGGTTGAGTGACTCCCTTTCTATGTGTACTAGTAAAAGCCTTACTCCTACACCTACACCTGCGAAAAACACAAACAAAGTACATATGAGTGACCACTAAAAAGGTCACTTAGTACACACCTACGTAAGATAAAACTGGAAAATAAAACCAGAAGACCAAACTCGAATACCTCATCAAAACTCGACAAAATTTGACAAAACCTTAGTAGTCTTACACCTCAAGACATGAAATCCAAACCTCTCAAAACTCCTTGAATCCCAAACCATAAGAACACAATGACGCAACCTGTTGTTGCCTTACAAGCAGAAATCCTTTTAAAACATACTTTTCAAAACTAACTTTCTTTTTTCTTTTCAAACACGTGCATCTTTTAAAAAAAATTCTTTATGCACACTTAGAGTAGCTACTCTACGCCAAACTAAGTCCAAAAGTCAGCGCAAAATCACGTCACAAAAGCTAGCACAAAATTGTGTCTTGAAACCTTAACACACATACTTAGTACGTGCAACCATTTATCCTCATCTCAATAACTACCATTTTAATAACAATAATTTAATAAAAATTTCATTAAATAAGGAGGTAGTTACTGTAACCACCTTTTCCATTATATCAATCATAAAATTCAAATCCAACGATTGAGAAATTCAGAGCTCTACTTATCTTAAGGACGAGCCCTATCAGAAAATTAGCCCCTCTCTCTCTCTCTCTATATATATATATATATATGTAAATATATAGGCAAATTTTCTGGTAGGGCCTGAGTTTACTTAGTTTAATTAGGGCCCTTAATATAGACAGTTAGATCTTTATTTGATGGTTTTGATTCTTTTCATTTATCTCATTTATTTGATTTTTTTTAATTATGCTAATATGAATGATTACCGTGTTTTTAGAGATAGTTATGGTAACTGTTTGCAACTTTGTTTTTGTTGGATAATATCTTTAAATAATATCTCATTATTTTCATTATCAAATATGGAAATTTCAAACTGCACTGTATATTCGTTTGGTAATAGAATATATGGTAATACACGTTGACAGTTACAGATTTAATTATTCAATTACGTAACAACTAGCGTATATTACATGATCTTCAATTTGGTAAGATATTTACGAGAAATTGACTGTATTAATATTTTTGTTACCTTTCACTAAAGTAGTTATTCATTTACGTGATGGATATGTTTTTTGTTTTTGCAGCAGAATTTGAAATAACAAAACAGATCTCGTTTGCAGAGTTTGGTTGGATAGTCGAAACCCATTTGCAGAGTTACTGTCGGATATATTTTCAGGTTTCATTTTTTCACTTTGCATGATTTATTGTTGTTATTTTTTATTTGACTTGTTAAAATAATTTTATGCGTATGCATGTTTTCAATTGTTTGTAGCACGATTTGGTAGTTTTTTTTGTTTTAGAAGAGGGCTTGAAGGATTAATGAATATTTTTGTAGTGATTGTAGTAGTTTGTATAAATTTAATAATTACGGAATTTTAATTTATGTAATTATCTTTATGTATTATGTAGTTTTTGGTTTAATTTTGGTTGTTCAGAAGTAATTGCTGAATTAATTCAATTATATATTTTATATGGTTCGATGATTATTGTGTTATAATAATTATTTGTAATCAGTAATTATTAGAGAATGTTATAATTATTGTCTTCTCTAAATATTCGTAATCATAATGCTTATTTAAAGAATGTGATTCTAAATAGTCATTTATATTTCAGTAATTGCTGAACTTATTTAATTGTGTGTAATATGATCATTATTAATTAGTAGTGGATTATGTTATCAATGTCCTTGTTCAAAACTAAATATTAATGAAATCTACACGTAATTGTATTCTTTGATTGTAACTTCTGAATTTTTGTAGTTTACAATGTTCAATGATTAGTGTGTCATAATTACTGTAATCTGTTAATATTCGTAATTACTGTGGATTATGTCATAATTACTGTATTATTAGTTTTTTTTTTACTTTTCAGGATGGATAATAAAGGAAAAGACATAGTTACAGTTGATGAATATGTAGTTAGTACTGAAAGATTAGAATGCAATACTCTTGATACTTATGAAGATAGCGACAAACCTTATTTTAGTCAAACATTTAATGATTTGGATGATGTCAAACAATTCTATTTATCTTATGGTGGATAATTTGGTTTCTCTGTGCATTCTCATACCACCAAATTTCGATTAAATAAGAATACTAAGGAGAGAATCTGTTGCCAAAAATTATTTGTATGTTCAAAGGAGGGATTCTACAAAAAGGTTGATCAGTTTAATAATGAAGAATGTGTTGTTAGACGTAAGAGGAAAACTACTCTTACTAGAGTTGGTTGTCCGGCAAAGCTAAAAGTTAGATTGGATACAAATAATGAGAAGTGGGTAGTTGTTGAATTTGTTGAAAAACATAATCATCAACTTGTATCTCCTTTGAAATTGCATTATTTGCCTATAAATAGATCTATTTCTGTGGCTAAATGTTAAGAACTTGAAGGATTACAAACTGCCAGCCTTCGAACTTTTTAACAAGTAAATGTTCTAAGTCAACAATTTGGTAGATTTAATAAGATGGGATGTACAGAGAGAGATATTTGTAACTTTCAGTGGGATTATAGAGAGGAAACAAAGGATTATGATGCTCAATTTGTCATAGATCATTTTCAACTGCAAAAAGTTATTGATGATAGTTTTTCTTTGCGATTGAGAAGGATGATAATGGAGGATTGAAGCATTGTTTCTAGTTTGATGTAATATCCAAGTAAGATTTTGATATATTTGGTAATGTAGTTACATTCGATACTACGTATCGAACTAATTTATATTCTATGGTTTTTGCTGTATTTTGTGGTGTAAATTATCATTGGAAAACAACTACTTTTGGTTGTACTTTAATATCAGATGAATCTCAGTCAACATTTGAGTGCATTTTTGCTAAATTTATAGAATGTATGGGTCGAGCACCTCCATCTATTATTACAGATCAGGATCCAGTAATGAATACAACAATTATGAAAGTATTTCCAAATACTGTTCATAGATTTTGTGCATGGCATATTATGCATAAAATTTCTAATAAACTTGGTAGCATTGCGACAAAATTTGAAGTCATTTCTAAATTCAATTCGTTAGTGTATAATTCAAAATTGCCTGAAGAATTTGAGGAAAGATGGAGCACAAGGATTGAAAAGAATAAAATGAACAATAATAAGTGGTTAGCTTCAATTTTTAACATTAAAGAGCAATGGGTACTAGTTTATATGACAGATTCATTCTTTGTTGGCATGACAACAACTCAAAGAAGTGAAAGTTTGAATGCTTTCATTCAAAGCATGATATCTCATCATAGCTCTTTATTAGAGTTTGTAAGTCGTTATGAAGATTGTTTAAAGAAGCAGCGTGAAAAAGAAAACATTTGTGATTTTGAGTCAAAATATAAAAATGCAAACTTGTGTAGTGGTATTGCAATGGAGAAACAGATCCATAGTTTGTATACAAGAAGGATGTTCTTTTTTTTTTTCCTAGAAGAATTGAACAAAAGTTTCATGTACAATGTATATCCTTCACAAGGCAATGACCCACATACTGAGGTAAATTTTACATCCTTATTTACATATTATGCAATTAGAATTTGTAATATAGTCAGTGTATTACATTTGCTGCTTATTTTTAGGTAGATTAATTTTAAATTTCAGTATTTTGTGGATCTAATCATTTTACTGAAACTTCAATATCATAATTTTACAGGTAATTCAGTAATTACTGGAATTCTTGTTTGTTTCGGTTTTTTGTAGTATGCATCGTTTTCACTTCACTTGTTTGTTGTAATTTCTATTTTGTTTTTAGGAAAAGGACACTTTTATAGTATGGCGCAAGGGTGATGATAACAATTGCAGAGTTGTTATTGCTGAAAAAGACAGGACTAAGTCTAGATGCAGTTGTCGTTTGTTTGAATTCAAAGGTTACTCATGCAGACATTTGATTGCTTTTCTTATATATTTCAAAATTAATGTCCTTCCTGAACATTTTATTTTGAAGCGATGGTTTCATTCTATTAAGGATGGCATAAGATTGTACATATACTTAAACAATAATAGTTTAAGTAAAGGTTCACAATACATGGAGGTAATAGATTTGGATAAACAAGTAGCTAGTCGTGTTGTTCGTGGATAGGAGTTCTATACCTATGTGAAGGAACAATTGAAGATGATGATAGATGAGATGGTTAAAATGTAGATTTCTGCAATTACTGAAAATAATGATTTGTTGCATTATGAACATGGGAAGAAGACAGAACGTCGTTCAATTAGTCGGTCATTGTATCATGATAACAAGTCTTCTAAGGAATTAACTATTTTACCTCATCTACATGCAAAAACTAAAGGAAGTGGTAGACCGAAAGGTGGAGGTGTGCCACGTATTCAATCAGATTGAGAAAAACGTGTACAAGGAAGGCAATGCAAGGCTTGTGGAAAACATAATGTTAATCATGATTCTAGAAATTGTCCTGATAAGAACAGAAGGTATAATTTTTTTTCATTTTATTATAGTCTTTCAATAATACATTTTAATATACTATTTTTTTAATTTGTATCTTTTGAAAATGCTGATGTTTTTTTCTTTTGTAATATTATGCAGTGTTGGTGATGAAGATCAAAGTATTAGTGAAGGTTCAAGGAATGACAATAACGATTCAGAACATATTAATTAGTTTAATTTTTATTTTTGTAGGAAACTATTTAATGTACTCCATTACTTTTTTTTTTATTAGTTTGTTACTGTATATTAAATTTTATAATTTATAGTGAAATTTGGGTATTTGATAAATTTACTTTTGGTCTTTTTAGTTGCTGATGTAATGATGTTATTATACAATACTTAGAATGAATGTTAATATATTGGGTTATTCAGAACTTTTAATTGTTGTAATTATTGTTTAATTATTTGATAATTTTTAATCCCGTTACAAATGTGTTTTACATTATTGAACGGATTATAAATCAATACATCCAAAGACAATATATCTAACATTTTAGAAAGCTTTACAAGATACATAAGTAAGATTTACAGAAATAGATGAAACAAAATATTTGTCATCAATGGACTTAACAAACATTGTTTGATATAAAATTTTTGGTCAAGCAATTAATATTAAATTTCTAAAATAACAGTATCCAAAATATAAAATTCAGTACACAAGTATCAAATAACATCGACCTGAAATTGCAAAATATTATATCTTTGTCATTGTAGTACTTCCAGTCTTGTCTTTCTCAATAGTTCCATAACCATCTCTATTCGTAATCTAGGCATGTCTGATTGACTGAATGCAAATGACTTCTTCAACGCTATGCACTCGCATGCTTTCGGCAAGAATATGTCGTAGTCTACACTTTCTGGAATTTGCTGTGGGTATTTAGAAACAAATGTAAGACTCTAGTTGTCAATGTCCATTATAGGATGTTTTAATCTCCGAAAAAAAAAACTTTCACCACAGAACCTGAGCGTAAAGTAAATTGTAATAATAGTTAGTGTAAAATAAGAAATGTAAATATACATGTTAATCATGGTAATTACAATAACATAGATTACTTGATTGTTAGATCTAATAACATGTAGTACAGAAATACTTACCCATCGTCTCACTTCAGTGTCTGTGTTTTCTTTTGCCTTTTAATGAATTGTATGATTTGAAGATTTTGTTTGAGATATCTACATCCAATAGATGCCAATGATTACCAGAGTGAAGTGGAAACAACCAATGCTCCACTTTAGTAAGGTCTTCTTGCAATACATTCATGTCTTTATCTACCTTTTTCCAATCTTTAAGCTCAACTGAGTAGGGGTCATCCACATGCATATCCTGTCAGTAGGTAATGACAAAATAATAATATATTCAGTTATTTACAGATAATATTAAAGATTCAAGTAATATCAAATGTTGTAATTTATTGAATTCAGTAATTTTCTAAATTGATTAAAATAGTATTTACTAAAATTATTAATAAAACATACAGGAATGTATGACATTGCAAATCTGGTAGCGTCTTTCAACGACAGTGATGTCATTATCCATTTGTCTACGACTCCACTCAGATAACAATTTATTACCTGAATAAATAGTCCATTAGTAATATGTCATTTTCAAATTTTTTGTACAAGTCATAATACATGTATATGTACCGATCCTTGTATTGATTGCCCAAAAAGTAGTTTCTTTATAACATTCCCCATAACAGTGTCATCTCCAATGTCATAGGAGTTATTGCCACTATAGAGATATAAAACAGTCATGTATACATAGTATTCCACCAAGATTGTAAACAGTCATGTAAAATCAGTAGATATCCACTTACAATTTCTTCACATTCGAAACAAAGTATTCCACCAAAATTGTATCATCATTTTCTAAGTTTCCAGCAATCCTTCATTTGTTTCCTAGCCTGCCATAAATAACAATACCAATAGTTTAGTAAATGATGTTAGGAGTCATAGTATCAAGGTGTATATGTATAAAATTTACCTTTTTCCCTTTGATGTAACGCGGCTTTGAAGTTGTGGCCATCTCTTGGTTTGTTTAACTCTTTTACACAGGGAACTGATGAATGCGTCGTCACTAACTTCGTCATCTTTTATTTTTTCTTTTCCTAAATTCTCCACAATTTGGTCCTTTTTAGTTACTTCATCTTTTTCAGTCACATATGGTTTTATCGCTAAGCATTCTTCATATCCTATTGACATGGAATCTTTTTCTGCATAATTTTGAAGGATTTCTACCTTTTTTTTCCAAATCTTTCTTTCTTTGTAAGAACTTCTCATTTTCTAACTTCAACTCATCATTTTCCTTGTTCTTTTCACTCAACTGTTTATTCAATTTTTTCAATGTAATTTCTTGTTCTTTAATTGAACACTCAGCTAGCACATTCTTTTCTTTCAATTCTGAAATTTTTTGTTTCATCTCATCAAGAATTTTATCATTTACAGAAGAATTTTTTAATGATTCCCCAACCTCGTAGTTCTCTAAAGGTCTAGTTATGATATTACGTAGTAGGGATCCATTTAATATTGTTGTAACCTACAAGTTAAATATCACATAGTAGATGAAAATTTAATCAACTTCATATATATGCAAACTGATTTTCTGATTTATAAATATGTCAAATAAAAATGTATAACTTACTTGTGCAAGTCTATGTAAATGACGGTTTTTCTCTTTTGTCCATCTCTTTATCAAGGGCCTTTCAAAAGGTGTGTTGGAAATACACATTCCTGTGATTTCCCATACCCAAACCTGAAAATTAGAATAAAACAGTAGATGTTAAATAATGTTAATTGAATAACATTTATTCATAAGAAGTAATGTAATTTAATTTATTGAAGTTAGACCTACACAAAGTGCCATTGTACATCTAGTAAGATAAACGGAAGTCCTCTCTCCTTGCTTTTTTTTTCACAACCTCAGAACATTTATTCATATTAGCAAAGATATTTTTCAGGGTCGCTTCAGCCCAATTGTACCTTTCTAGACCATCTCCATCTTTGACATACCCAATCAAATTTGAACTCAATGTGTATCTAGATTGTGGAAGCAACAATGTAGCAAATAAGAGTAGAATCCAGAGCTTCACTATATCACTTGTGTTGTTTTTTTGTTCTTCAATAAGTTTGTGTAGTATTTCTACAATATCATCCCTTTTAATTGTTATTTTTTCATTTCCAAAAATTCTTTTCTTGAATACGTTTCCTTCTTCAATCTTCTCATCTTTTACCTTTATCTCAAGTACACCATTTGGAACTCTCAGAATTTGAATAATGTTTTCAGTGGTGAGTTGTACGGCTACGCCACCTATTTCAAATGTCTGATTTCCTAAATATGACATGCATAGATCTTCTAGCAACTGGTTGTTAACATACATGTATAGAAAGTTCAGAAAATGACCAAAAGGCGTACTTAGTATGCATTCAACTTGTTCTTGGTTTAGTTTAAGGCCTTTTACTGAATCTCCATACCATTTTGGGAAACATCTGTGTTGAACCCAACAATGTGCTGTTATCATAAAAATTTAGAATTTTTCAATTCATTAAGTTTTGTAAAATTTAATTATGACAGTAGTGGATGTATATTTAAAAAATGTACTTACCATCAGGTTCTCCTGGTTCTTTTCTTTTTCTTCCTCTTTGATGTGTAACCTTTGGTATATCTGAATGTGAAATAAATTTGTGTAATAAACAAAATACAAGTGTTATTTTATAATTCAGTAATTACTGATGAACATTGAGTTTTGTCATTTGCTATTCCATACCTTTTGGATCTTTTCTGTCGCTTACTTTTTCATGTGTAATCTCTGGTATTACTGATTCTAGAAGTAATTAGTGTAACTTTCAAAGAAAAATATTGTTTTTATAATTCTATAATTATAAACATCATTGAGTTTTGTCATTTACGATTACATACCTTCTGGTTCTTTTCTTTTCCTTCCTCTTTGATGTGTAACCTCTGGAATTATTGATACTAAAAGTAATTTGTGCAACAAATAAATTAAATCATTGATATTATAATTCAGTAATTACAAAGAAAATTGAGTTTTGTCATTTGTAATTACTTACCTTTTGTTGCAATTTCCTTCTCCATTGTGTTCCTATTGGATGATATTTTTGATGCCAATCTCTTTAGTCTTAAAGATCTTCTTTGTTGGCATTGACTTGGTTCTTTTGTTTCATACATATTTTTTATTAATTAGCAAAATTTTCACATTACTGAGTTGATTAAATAATCCAAGAAGATTGGTTATGAAGTAATGTTTACCTTCCGTATTGTTTGATGTTTGTACTGAGTCTTGTGTCAATCTGAGACTGAATGTTGGTTTTACAATTGATGCTATGTATAACAGAAGAGTCATGAGGGTCTTAGTCCATGTTTTATCAATTTTATTTATAATGTAGTATATATTTCAGTTATTACTATTTCAACAAAAGTTTTTAATTTTACTGAAAATAGTTTATTGTTTGCTTTACAGATCTAAATAAGTATTCAGTAGTTACTTAGTTATATATTGAATAGCAAATAACTCATTCAACTTAGTAGTGTATTGTATCAATTATTTACTGAAACTACATTTCAACTAAATTAATATTTATATTAATTTGTTCTTATGTTTTTTCATGATATTTAATATCAAATAATATGTAGATATAACAACTAATATTCAAATGAACTTATTTTTTCAACATCACTTTTGTCAAAATTTTGGTCAATTATTTACTGGTATTCTATTTTTATGTTTTAAAAAAAGAGTTAAGAGATGATATTGTAAAATACATGAAAACATAACAACCGTCATTTTTCATGTATGTGTTATTTTGTTTATTTTTTCAAAAACAAACAATGGAAATACTGAATCACCTTCTTAGGGTGTAGGAATACTTTTTAAGTTGAGATTCGATCTTCTGGTTGTACGTGTGGGGGTTGCATTATTTCCTGTAGGTGTTGTCTCCATGTTTTTTACAATACCCTGTTTTATAAATTTGGGGAAATCCTTACTATTTATTTTTTTCAGCAATAACTTAATAAAAGGGAGTCACCATTGAGAGAGATCTTATAGTTCAGTTCATGATGTCGTTGATATATTGGTGTGCCGGAGGAAAAATAGGAAGAAGAAGATTATCAGTGAGAGGAGATAGAAAATGATGAACATAGAGGATGATGATAAGAGCGGTATGTCTTGGACTGAAGAAGCATCGGAAAATAACTTACATTTTTAGATCTTTCGACGCTGTCGTACTTCCTTTTCGTGTAAATCGCCGGTGAGAAGAAGCTTAGGGTTGCAGACGAGAGGAGAATGGAGAGGAACAGAGAGAAACTGGTTGTGTACGAGAGAAGTTGCTCTATTAGTTAAATCACATAATGGAGGAAGTATAACTCCTTGATTTGCTGGAAATCGTGGTTTGCGTCAATTACCATTTTTTTTTTCAAAATTGATGGTTTAGATTGTTGCTTTTTTTTGGGTGATGAATGGTCTGGATTTAGGGCCTTATTTAAGTTAACTAAGGCTGAGCCCTATTGCATTGCTACTATATATATATATATACATATAGGATTGGGTTCAGGTGTACTTTACCTCAAAATACTCTCTAGATAAGGGTTCATCCTGACCATTTATCCTACCTCTACATATCTTAAAGAAAATATAAAACCACAAACCACAATACAGTGGTTTTACATAAAAAAAAATGCAAACCTACCTTCAAAGATCTGAGCCAACTTTGTCAACCTCGACCGTAGATGATACCACTTAGTTGCCACCATAATGGTAGTATGGTTGTCGACAAGCTCCAATCCTCCCCATGGAGACAATATTTGGATCACTGCAAGAAGGAGGAAGAAGAAAGGCAAAAGAAAGGAAGAAGTGGAATAATGGTAGAAGAAAGGAGACGAGAATGGATAAGCAATAATTGCAAGCACTTTCCCATGGGCCATTGGTTGTTTAGTAAATCACAGGTTAAAATGGAGGTAAAGGGGGAAACTTACCCTAAGATATTCCTAAGAGTTGAAAAGAGCTAAGAATACCAGCTCCTTTCTCCCTTCTTCACCTACAATGATGGTAGTTGGATTTACCACCATGATCGCTCCCCATATCGGGCTGCTTGTTTTAAGAATTTGGTCTTCAATAGTGAACAAATTTGGCCATTTACGATAGTTTTTCCCATCGACAATCCTTACTACATAGACCAACAACTTCAAGAAGAAAAGTTTCCCCTAACTAATAAACCATTGTGAATCTTCGTAATGGCAAAGAAAAAGTGTTGTCTCTGATCTTCCCGTCTCTTCTCTGGAAAGCTACTCACTTTGATTGAGCTACATTCAAGGAGAGACTCCTAGAGGATGACTATGCTTTGGCCTCTCCTGTTCTGTCTCCTGTTAGATCGGGGGTTGTTCCAGTGCCCTTGTCACTAGCGGATTCTTTGGTACCACCAGTTGGGCAAAGGTATGGTGAGGTGGTTGGTTCTTCAGAATCGACCCCCCTTGTAAAATCTATGTTTTGTTCTGACTTACCCGATTGAGTCAATCCTGGTTGGCCTCCCTATCATTCAAAATCGTAGTGGGTTGATCTTTTTTAGGGGCAATCCCTGTTGATTCAGTTTGATTTGGATTTTTTGTTGTTCCAACAATCTTATGGGACTATTCAGGATTTTGTGCTCTCTCCTGTGTCGGATCTGAGGAGTTGTTCTTTTTCTCCCCTCCCTTTTGAAATCTTATGTAATATTGTGTTTGTAGACTCAGTTGCCAGTCTGAGGAGTAAAACTCTTGTTTCTTGGTGCTCTCCGTCTAGGAGCTTGGGGAATGTGGGTTCCTCTAGAATGGACTTGGTGGCCTTGGATTCCACTTTTGTGCGTAAAGATATCAAGGTTAATATTTTTACTAGTCTAAATAATCATGAGTTGCTAGAATTCTCTGAGGGGAATATCGATCTTTGCAATAGGTCTGATGCTGGAACACTTTCGGGGGATTCCTTGAACCTTGGTTTTTCTTGTGTAGAGGACCTGTTTGCAAATGAACATCCTTGTAATCTCGGTAAGGCAGCTGAGGTAGATAGATTTTTAATTCCTTGGACCCTATGATAAGCGATTCCTCTCCTCTACCCTTGGCCTGTTGGTCTCCGATTATCTGCCGATCATATTCAAACAAAACCCTAAATGATGCATTTATTTTCGAGAGTTTTTCGAGGAGACGGGCGTCAGAATTTTTCGTGTGTCGATAGGTCTTCCTTTGCAATTGCTTTGAGGAATGTGTAGTATTATTCATCTTTTAATCCTCCTCGATGGGATTTATTTAGTAGCCCATCACCTTCCTTGCGAGTTAATGACTCTGGGGTTCATGGGAAATTAATTATAGATTCCACTAAGAAATCTTGGGGACCAGTATGTAATATAAATTGGGATTCAGATTGTTCTTCTCAGCAGAACTTGGTTGACTATGGGAATTTTTTCTAAGAAGCTTTAAATTCCCACTAATTCTGTGAGGTCCCTTCTGTGGCCCACTACCCAAGCATTTCGGATCTTCAATTGATATCTTCTGACAATGAGATATCTTCTCTTCCTCAAGACGTAAACACCCATCATTCATTATTACACCCTTCACCCTCCTGTGTTAAGCCTCTTGGTTCTTGTTTTTCTATTCTGGCTTCTCCTCATAGAAATAGTGACCTTGATGTGGAGTCCAGTGTTGGTTGTGCTCTTTTCAAGTCAGAAGCTTCTTTTGCTATTGAATCTGACGGTTGTTGGGAGGTTGTTTCAAGAAGGAAAGGCAATTCTCCATTGGTTCAATTCTATTATAAGTCTGGCAGGTGCTTTAAGTGTGGTTTACGTGGGCACAATAAGTATTATTGTAGATACTCTGGAACTTGTTTTCAATGCCGTTCACCTACTCATTCTATGGCCATCTGCAAATTTTTCTAGGTTTCTTTATCTAACAAGCAAAGCCAACCTATTAATATGTCTTGTTTTTCTCCTCATTTTCCCATGGTCTTCCCTCCTTCGGAAGAGGACTGTGACAAACTTCGATTTTTTTCTTCTTGTGCCATTATTACTTCTCACTCTCCCCAGCTTTCTAAGACTAGATTAAAGGACCACCTTATGTCTAACTAGCCAAAATCTTTCAACTTGGAAGTTCATGACTTCTCTTTAGGGAAATTTCTTTTGAAGTTTGTCTCCCCCTCAGCTAGGAATGACGCACTCAATTTGTATGGATCCTCTCTGAAAGTTTTACCAGCCTCTTTTGTTCCCCGGTTAATACACTCTAATGCTATCTTTACTCTTAGGGAGGAGGGAGTGTGGATTTGTTTAGAGGGGGTCCCTCATCATCTTTGGAACATGGACCTTTTTCATAAGATGGTCTCTAAGTTTTCTGATCTTTTGGAAGTTGACCTTTCTATGGATCAGGTGAAATTCTTGGGCTTTGCTAGAGTTAGGGTAAGGATCCAACCAAGGAAAGATATTCCTGTCTCTCATTTTTTTGCCTTTGGAAAAATTGTATACCCCATCAAATTTCGTCGTAGTTGGGATATGTGTGCTTCCTCCTCTATAATGACTGCTCCTTTCTCTTCCTGGCCTAGCAAAGTTGGTTCTTCTTCTTCGAGTGTCACGTCTTCTAAAGGGTTAAATCCCATCTGAAAACCCTTCAAAAACTCTAAAGGATGGAAGGGAGAAATTCCCTAAAGCTTCTTGACCGAGTAAAAACGAATCGACCAGGTCTTCGGGTGATACACCAAGTGTCCCACTTGCTTTAGGTTCTTCTTTTCAAGTCCTTCTGCTTCACTTGTGGTTGGCATCCTTCCCACTCCTACGTCTTTAGGTTCTAGGGGCATTTCTAGGCTTCCTTCTCCTAGTGTTTCTATTAAGGTCCCGCATGTACCTTCCCCTATTGAGAAAAACTTTGAGACCCTGTTGGATGCTGCTACCACAAAATTTGTGGAAATAAAAATAAAGGCTAGAAAGATTTCAATGGCTAAGCTTAAGAAGGTTTTGACAGTTTTTGACTGTCTTGATAATGAAGACCTAGGCTACGATAGTGGTGGTGGTGATGTTGGGCAACCCCAGGAGTCGTCGCCTCCCATCACATTAGGTATTCCTGAACCTTCTAATGCCTTCTCATTGCCCGAGGAACGTGTTTCTTCAAGTTATAATTATTCTCGCGAGTCGGTATCGGTTGACTCACCGTCTAATCCTGATGATGAGGGATTAGAAAGTTTTGATTTTTTAAATAATTCTTTGATTTTGAATTCATATTATCATTTTCAGTCTTTTTTGTGCTAAAATTGGTATTTATTTCGCCTCTGACTTGGAAGCCAAAGAATTTTTTGATTCGGTGCGTATTTTTTAGGGGTTACCTTTGGTCAACCTTGCCAAAAAAGCTAGGTGTGTAGAGGAGTTGTCTTCTCTGCAAGTGTCTTCATAATCTTATAATTATTATTGTGTCTTGGAATATAAGGGAGTAGTTGCAAGTGTCAAGTTGTTAGGAATTTGGTTCAGACCTTTAAATGTGATATTCTCATCATCTGTGAATCTAAAAAGGAAGATTTCTCTTTAGCTCTTCTCAGGGCTCTAAGGGGAGGTAGATTTAGTAAATGGATTTCTTTGCCTTCTCTAGGAGCCTCAGGGGATACTCTTATTGGGTTGGATGAAACATGTTGTGAGCTTCTTATTTCTATATCTGCCAATTTGTCAAATTCAAGAATCACTTGGATGGGTTTGAATGGTGGCTCATAGGAGTTTACGGTCCTTGTGAACATAGACTTAAGTAATAGTTTGTCTTAGAGTTGGATTATCGCTGTGGTTTTGTTGGTCCTAACTAGGTCATCAGTGGGGATTTCAACTTTACCAGGTTTTCCTATGAACACTCTAGTAAGACCGGTATATCCCTTATGATGTCAAATTTTAATGACTCTATTGAGAACAACAAATTGATAGATTTCTCTCCTAACAACTGATTCTACACATGGTCAAACTTTCAATTTCATCCCATTATAGTCAAATTGGGTAGATTTTTGGTGATAGTTGGATGGTCTGCTAAATTTACAAAATCTGTCTGTGTAAGGAAGGCAAGGGTTGTCTCAGATCATACCCCCATTTGTTTGGATACTACCCCTCCCGGGTAGGGTCCTTTAAGTTGAGGGCTCTTAAGGCAAAAATTAAGAGTTGGATTGGCTCTATCATGGAAGATAGAAACAATAGGTTACCTATCATTGAAGCTCTAATTCTTTAGATTGATTCTATGGCAGAATCTTCTCAACTACATTCTGATTATTGGAACTAGAAGCATGAGCTTAGGAATGAACATCATAATTTACTTCTTGAACAAGAAATATATTGGAAACAAAGATCTAGGGTTTAGTGGCTAAAAGAAGGGGATCTAAATACGACCTTTTTTCATAATATAGTAAAATGTAGGAGGAAGATTAACACCGTTTCATCTCTTATGGTTAATGGTAATCTTTTGAACTCTCCTTATCTTATTTGTAACAAAATAGAACAACACTTTATTGTACAATTTAATAAAAAAAATTGGCTTTGGGGGTACTCTCAATTGGGACCTCCTTTTGCCTAACAAAATCATAAATCCTTGTGTGTTGGAGGGTAGTTTCTCACTAGAGGAAATTAAGTCAAGTGTTTTTGCTCTCTCAAGAGATAAATCCCCGAGCCTTAATGGCTTTCTTCTATTATTTTTTCATCATTTCTAGGAAGATATTTAGATTTGGTTAGTATCTTCAATCAGCTTAGTTCATCCTAGGATTCTAATCTTTTGTCACCAAATAACCAAACTTTTATCACTTTGATTCCCAAAACGAAAGGGGCCCAGTGTATTCAGGACTTTTGACTAATTAGTCTCCTGAATAGTTCTTATAAAATTATTTCTAAATGTTTAGCAACTAGATTTTTTTCAATTCTAAATTCTATTCTGGATAACAATCAGTGTGACTTCTTATCAAGTAGAAACATTGGGGATTGTTTTCTGGTCGCTCAAGAAACTTGTAACACCCCAAAATTTCCACAATAATTTAAAATAATTTAAACTACGGGAAAGTTAAAGCTAAACAGAAGATATTAAACTACAGGAACCTATGTGTGCGGCTAGGAGACTCCAGACTATATGCACTATGCTAAACCTCTACATACCTACACCTGCAAACCAAAAACACAAGGAAAACGCATGAGTGACAGAAGTCACCCAATACGTACCCTAAGAAAAACAGTGGGAAAACCAAATCATAATTAATTTTTCCTTTTAAATTCATTTCGCAAACCATTTCTCAAAACCTCTCAAACCAAGCCTACATCGGCCAAAACCACAACTGGAGCTCTACTAGCCCAAAACCACAAGCAAAGGCCCTCAATGGCCAAAACCACACATAATGAGTAGGGAAGCCTCGTGCCAAGCAACCAAACTCTTGCCACACGCAGTTCGAGGAGGAGAGACTACGGCATGCTGCACTACCATGGTGATGACCACCCTGTGTAGGAGCATTCATCGTCCCATGATTCTTCATTTCTAGAGAACCCTCAAAAAGCTAACCCCTCCCTGGTAAGGTTGTCCTGTCTCTCAGTACGTTACTAGCCACAGGGTACATGTCTCACCCACACTAACTATCACAGGGTACGTCTCCCCACGGCATCCTCCACACACGGTGCTTAAAAGGAAGTATCATACCTCCACACCCAACAACACTCAAGCCTCAGTGCTCACAACAACAAAAGGAGTATCATACCTCCTCGTCATGCCACAAGACACCTCAACTCGCAGACAACAACCCTAGCCTCAAGAAGATAGTCAAGGAGTCTCATACCTCCAAGATCCAACACCCCTCAGCCTCAGGTATCTCTGTCCCCGACCTCAACTAGGAAGTCGTGCCCGACCAGCCGAGAATGTCGTCACATTCCTTCGTTCCGACCACACGGCCCCACACTGTCTCGACCCACACACAGAAAACTAGGAAAATCATTTTCCAAATCTGCCAACTCATCTCTTTTGAAATCATTTTCAGACCATTATCATATCTTTGAAAACTCTTCCAAAGCCTCGGCAAAACGACACATCAGGTTTCTCGAGGGACCACCACTGATGGCCCACAATCCCATCTCAATGGGACAAAACAACCTAATCCGGAAAACCCTCGGAAATCATATTTTACAAAAACATTTGGACCTAGATTTGGCATGCTGAAAATAAGTTTGCTATGCTGAAAACCCTTGGTTCGGTAGACCGATTTGGGTCAGTCAACCGAATCGGGTCAACGGTCAACACTTAGGCCAAAGTCGATATGTCGAAAATGGTTTGGTTGACCGAAATCTCCTGATTCGGGCGACCGTCCAACATTGGATGACCGAATTTCGACTAGATGACTAAAACTGATAGAAAAATTGCATACCGAAATGGTTCGATATGTCGAATTCTACGAAAAATAGAAAACGATCCAAACCCTACTGTTCAAAATCGCCTAAAGTAGGAGCTCCAATCGAACGCCTCAAACAACCACCAAAAATCTCACATAAAACATAAGATGTAGACCGTCGAGTCTACTCTAAAACCCAATGAACAAAACCAAAATCCATTCACCATGCATCAAGATATAAAATTGCAAAGGCATAAGGGTCAAAATGATCTAAAACACAACCATCAGCATAAATGCCCATAAATGCCTTCATAAAATCTCATAAATTCACAATAAATTCTAGGAATGTAAATCCTATCAGTTTCTACCAATTTCACGCTCTCTATTATAGGGGCTGGAGATGCGTACCTAAGAAACACACGTCGGCGATCCTCTGACAAACTCCGGTGACCACAACCCTCGTCGGGGCACACAAGACCACAGGGGCACACCACCCGAGCTCCACATGCCACCACAAGCCACCGCACGCCTCTGTCATCCCTTGAGCACACTGAACAAAGGAAGGGGAACGCAGGGAGGAGAGAAATAGAGGAGAGAGAGTGAAAGAGAGAGAGAGAGAGACCGAAAGGAGTTAGAGTGAGTGCAGGGTGAGGAATGAGTGGAAGGGAGGAAAAGGAAGAGAAGTGGCATGCTCAATACGGAGGAAGACGCGCAAAAAAGGAGAGGAGAGGTGTGGAGGAAGAGCCGTCAGTCGCGCATATAAATATGCACCTCCATGGTGGTAGTTGCATGCATGCATGCATAGTGCAACTACCATCCTCCCATATGAGCTAACAACCGCACCGAACTCTCCCACCAACTGGTCCACAATGTTGGCCCCACACCCGACCCCACACAAGCACAGTGCCAAACCACGCACAGGGATACGAAATCAGATGCCAACCCACGAGGCCCAAGCCCAAAAGTATAAAACCACACAACGGGCCTCGAAATAGTAACACCCATCCCGGAATAAATTTATTAAAATGTAAATAATTACATAAATGAATTTTACGAGCGTTTCAAAACTATTCATCATATGCATGTTTCTAACTCCCTTGGATTCATCCTAAAGTTAGATTTCAAAAAAGCTTTTGATAATGTCAACTAGGATTTCCTTTTTAAATCCCTCCATGGGTTAGGATGTGGTCGCAGGTGGATATCTTGGATGTAGATGTGTATCTGTTCTACTAAATTTTCTGTTTAATTAATCGTTCCTCAAAAGGTTATTTTGGTACATCTAATGGTCTTCGGTAGAGTGATCCTCTATCCCTTTTTCTTTTTATTGTAGTCATTCATATCCTAAATAGAATGTTAGCTTTAGCTTCTCATAATAATCTGATTTCTGGGATCTAGTTCCCTCATGGGGGACCGAATGTGGTTAATATACAATATGCAGACGATGCTATCATTTTTCTTTCTTCTTTGGAAGAGCGAATGATCAACGTTAAATGGATTCTCTGTTGCTTCTAGGCTTGTTTTGGTCTTAAGATCAATTTTCATAAAATCTTCCTTAACTAGTATAGGTGTATCTAATGACTCCTTAAGGCGTTGTTGTTTCATTTTAGGTTGTGAGGAAAAATGTTTACCAATTAATATTTTGGACTTCCTTTACACTATAGGAAAGCAACCTACTCAAATTAGGCTTTAGTTCTAGATAAAATTTCTGCTAAGCTTTCTTCTAGGAAGGCTAGCTACTTATTGTTGGGTGGTAAGCTTACTCTGGTGAATTTGGTATTGTTTGCCATACCAACATATTATCTTTCAGTTTTATATCTCCCAACAACAGTAGAGAATGAGATAGATAAGCTTAAAATCGCTTCCTATGGAATTCATCTTTGTCTCATAATAAGGGTTATCATCTTATTAAATGGAAAGCCTTGTGTCATGCTAAGGATCAAAATGGTTGGGGTATCATAAATTTAAAAAAAGTTTAACTTAGCATTGAAATGTAAATTGCTTTGGCAATTGTTAAATGATATCTCCAATCTCAAATGGCTTGAATTGTTAAAAGCTCAGTATTTTTCATGTTTGTGGCTTGGTGCTCTTTTGAATTGCTTTGTGGGTAGGGGATCTCCTTTGTGGTCTAAAATTAGAACTTGCTTTTCAATTATTCATTGTTTCTCTAGATTTGAAGTAGTTAATGGGGAGAAAACTTTATCCTGGGAGAATAAATGGCGGGATGGTGAATGTTTGAAATATTGCTTTCTTGATCTTTATAAAATATCAAATTATAAGAAAGCTTCAGTTATGAAAATCCTATCTCAATATCAGGCAAACTTTTCTAAATTGTTTTGTCTATTTAAAGCATCTATCAAGAATATTGATATGATTCAATCTCAGGCTGAAAATTTTGCAAAAATTATGGATGGGCTCAAGCTGTCATATAACTTTGATAACATTTTTTGGGAGCCATTTGTTAACAAAGTTTTTTCTGTTAATTCTTCTTATCGATGCCTAAATGATGGTGGTATTAGGACCCCCTTTCAACTCTAAAATCTAGAAGAGTTGGGCTCCTATGAAGGTCAAGATTTTCACATGGCTAATGCTTCTCAAAAAATATATATAATGGTTCTATCTAGGTTTAATTTATGCAAGAAAGGTTGGATTGGTCCTGAAAATTGTATTTCTTGTGATGAGTAGAGAGAGTCTACAAATCATTTTTTTTTTGCAATGTGCTATTGCTTGCAATATCTGGAACTTCTTTACAACTAATCCTTTATATCCTAGTCTCTTAGATATCTCTGGTATATATAATTGTATTCTTTTTGTAAAATTTGGATTATCTGCTTCTGGTTGGTTTCTTCTGATCCCTACGGTTCTTTAGTCCATCTGGACAAAAAGGAACAATAGAATTTTTAGGGGAAATATAAATCACCTAATCTTATAATATTTGAAATTATTTCTATATTGACTTCTTGGATAGAAAATTTGGCAATAGGGATTGAAAAAGAGGCCCTCTTGCATTCAGTTACCTGTATGCAACAAGAATGGAATGAAGATGGAGCTCACATTGTTGCCCAGGAATTAGCATCTTCAATTGGTGTACCTGTGGATCCAACTATAGGGTTGGCTGTTCCCCATCAGTCTTCCATGGCTGCTACTGCTGCTTCCCCTTATGACCCTCTAAATCTGAAAGATAGAGCTTCTGTTTGATTAAGTTCTTTTTAATCAGTCTTATTTATATGAATTTATACTTTTGTCTTTTATTATTATGGTGGACTTATTTGTTGATAATACCTTTTGGTAGAGAGTCTATAATATTTTGGATATCTGTTATTTTTGAGCTCTTGGTGGTGGATTCATAGCTAAATGCATCTATATAATATAGTTTTATCGTTTGCAAAAAACAATGAACAAATTTGGTGGGATTTGGGATCTTGTGTAAACAAACGCATCCTAGAAGTTAGAGGAGATTTCCACATGTAGATAAATGAGCAAATCTGGAATGTAAAAACAAGGGATGGGGTGGGGTGTGGTGGAGGAGGAGATCATAGATGGGTGAGACGACATATTTATTACAAAATTGAGAAAAGAGGAGAAATCTCTCTCTCTCTCTAAATATATATATACGTATATATATATATATATATACATGTATATATATATATATATATATATATATGTATTGTAACCATGCCAGCGAGGAGGATTTCACAAAGGTATGCGAAAACGGTCGGCAAAATCACGTCGAAAAAGCAAAATAAATGCAAAATGTAGGAGTCGCCACCTAGTCTATTATGGAAGACGAGGAAAACCATAAACATGAAAAATCATGCAAAAAACAATAAGGACAGGTCTGCGAAAACCAAAAAG